>CAUYON010050767.1:0-58518 GCA_963573935.1 Arctocebus calabarensis | reverse complement strand
TAGTAACCTCAATGAATCCCCAACAATTAAAAAAAAAAAAAAAAACAAGTCTCAGGCAGCACTTTCAAAACCTGCTCTAAGCTAGTTTCCAATTGAAAAACATTGACAGACTTATACCAAGGTTATTAATGGAAATGCATTTTTGGTACCCTTTTATCTGGGCTATTCACATCATAACAAAGGATTTTATTTAGCCCCTCCCTAAAACACATAAAACTGTGATGTTGTAGATGCTAATAGCTGGCAGAGCTGAAGGACTGTGGCCATCAGCTGCAAGCATGCAGGTGCATGGCTGACTTTTGCTTCTGTGCCTTGGAGATGAAAACTGCAGCCAACTAATATAGTCTAATGGAACTAGAAGATCCTCCAGTACAAAAAAATAACCTCATTCAAAAGAATTTCTTCTAGAAATATGCTTAAGTAATTCAACACATGCTGCATGTTTGTTAACTACAGAGCATCAACACAGACCATATACATGAGGTCAAAGACCTAAAATCAACCATTGAAGCTTGCTTTAATGACCCAAATGGAAAGAAAAGGACTATAAGATCAATAGGAAATTAAAATTTGGGCAGAGAATTTAGAGGAGCACGTACATCAATCCAAGCAGCATGCACACAGTTGGTGGGCATTTGGTGTTTTTAAACTCTTAGGAGGAGGTCTTCATTCAGGTAGTAATATATAATTCCCATTAATCTCCCTTTAAAGAACTCAGAGGCTCCCTTGAGTCACACACTGAGTTGGGACAAAACAGATAAGTCCCACTTTTCCTCCTAAATTTTTGGCACTTCCTCTCCATTTCACTGGACTGCTGACAAGTCATGCAGTGTTTGTTGTGTTTGTTTGTTTGTTTAACTTGCCCTAGGCCCTTAGTGCTGCTATAACAGAATACCACAGAGTGGGCAATTTATAAAGAGAAGAAATTTATTTCTCACAGTTCTTGATGCTGAGAAGTCCAAGCTCAAGAGGCCAGCAGTTTTGGGTTACTGGTGAGAACTGCTATTTGCTTCCAAAATGGCATCTTATTGCTGCATCCTCCAGAGGGAAGAAACACATTGTATCCTTACCTGGAGGAAGGATGGCACCCTCATGGCCCAATCACCTCTTAAAGGTTCCACCTCTTAACATCATCACATTGCAACCACTGAATTTTGGAGAGAACTCTTTCAAACCATGGCAAAATGCAAATTCTAAGGCTAGTCTAATTCCTAAAATGTATCCTCTAGCAGCTGGGTATACTTTTGAAAAAGAAGCCTTTTCTACCAGTCTGACCCAGTAATCAGATGATAATGAGTTATAATCAGGCATTATAATATCTCATGTCCTAGAACCAAAGTCATGTTTTAAGACTTTCGTTCACTTAAGACAATCATCCTTTAAACTCACATTAGTTTTAAAAATTCTCTAGTTTATAGAATCGAAGAATTTGAGAACTGCAAGTGACTTCAGAAATTAAGTAATCCAGTAGTTCTCACAAAAACAGAATGAACATTTACATACTTCCTATCGATTTTAAATCTTACATGATGAACAGTTATTATCAACCATCTTAATTCATGAAACACTTAATAAGTATAATAATAACCAATATTAGTATATTTCACACTTATAAATGACTATTGTATTTATTTTGCCTTTGAATCTTCACAACCATCTTATGAGTAAAAGAATTTTTAAGCCATTTTACAAATAATGGCACTGAACTTGAAGGGAGTAATGCAATGTATTCTAAGCCACACAGCTATGGCAGAGAAGATAAGAAAGTAAAATTAAGTTGTTCTAACTCTGATTTGTGTTCTCTTTTTCACATGTCACAGTGGTTTTTTATATAGTGTATAAAAACCACTATACAGAGTGTATACCTGTGTATTTACTGGCAAATAATTTGAATCCAATCCCATGTGAAAGGGAACTTCTGTGGAATAAAAAAAAGCAGCAAAAGAAGCCAATATTTTAGGTTGAGCAAAGCTGACATTCCATTTGATAATATAAATCTTTACCCAATCTCATAGTACTATTTGTGCTTTTAGTATTCAGTTGCTAATGTGCTTCCTAACGTTGTCAGTAAAGGATTGAAGCTTCTGAAATTACTGAATAATTTTCATCCTTTGACCTGGGCAGAAAGAACCTTTATGGTATTTTCCCTAAAATAAATCCACAAGGGACTTCCCATAACATCCATGTGAATGCGGGTATCTAGCTCCCCCATCCCAATATTCTGTCAAAGTAATCAGCCAAATATTTAAACAGAGGAAAGCCTACATGTGATATAGTAATGAAGGAAAAATGCAGCCCAAACAGGGAATTCTGAAGAATCTGTGTTAAATGGCAGGAACAATCCTCATTTCCTCCTCCTGAGAAAGCTATGCAGCGAGGCAGGAAGCTGCCAAGGAAACTGGATGGTCCCAACTAAAGCCTCCTGTTTTGAAAGTTTGTGTATCAAGAAGAATGTAGACCATAGTAGAGGAAGAAATGGCTCCACGTAAAATTCAACCCCATACTCTATAAAGCAAGTAAGTAACTGCTTATTAACATCACTCAAAAGATGTTCAAAAGTTCCAGATTTGTAAAAAATGCTCCTGGCAGCTGAAAACCAGCAAGAGTCATCAGGAAGAAGGCAGAGAACTAGCACAGCCAAACATGTGAAGCCATAGTGGACAGGAAGGCAAAGAAAGGAGGTCCCTTCTGCTGAGGCTCCCCAAAGAGAAAGATAAGTCTACACTGAAAGGGGTGTATTGTTCAAAAGCAGGTGATGAGGTAGATGCTAAGAATACAGGAGAAAATGATAGAAATTTCTACTTCATTCAGTACACAAAAAATTAATGCTATGAGGAATAATTGTTTACTGTTGTAGATGTGACATTAGTAACGTGATTGTATTATTTCAAAGAGTTCTCATCTTTTACAAATACCTAAAGAAATATTTGCAGATGAAAATTATGGCATCTGGGCTTCACCTCAAATAATAAACAGGGAGAAGAGTGTGTAGAAGTATGACTGACAAAGGATTTATTATTGTGAACCTGGATTATAATTGTGCATCTGGGTTATAATGGGGCTTATTATGCTATTTTTTTTTCTATTTTCCTAACAAGAAGTTTAGGTTAAAATAGTTATAGGAGAATTAGAAGTTTAAATATAAACAACTCCTCCATAAAATATTGGAAAAAATTCTGGTAAACATATGCATGTTTTTAATGTATAATCATACAGGCAGAATTTATTAACAAAAAAATTAACCTATCTGCCTGAATGAAATGAAAGCTTCTATATCTACCTATGGTTTCATACATATATATATAAAACAAATGTATGATTTCGGAAAATATTTACTAACAAAGGGAATTGTTAATATTAATAATTTCATATTATGATTAATGATAATAAATGATCATAATACATTCATTTATAAACAGATTTACAAAACTAATAAGTTATAATTCAAAATATTATATATTTACATCTATTTTCTCATTTTGCTAAGAGCTGGACTATCACAGGAAACAATGCAGAGCCTCTGGCTCAGATGGAGACACATAATGAACAATTCATCACACCTAAGGTGCTTATGTGCCAGAAATGACAAGCACAGAACATTATGAAAATATCAAACAGGAGACCTGATTTAGTTGGATTGAGGAGGGTTTGATAAGAAAGAATGTCTTGAATTTTTTAGCTGACAATTCTTGGGGTGGACTAGGAGTTAACTAAAAGAAGGAAATAAAGAGCATAGTTTTCTCAGTCGTAGAATTACAAGAAATTTTTATTTTATTCAATATATTTTCCATAATTTCAAGTACTATATTGAGTAACTTATAATGTGAAAAAAATATTTGTTATAAATATATAAGAATGAACAACTGGAAAATAATTTTTCCTTCCTATTATATCTTCTTTCTCAATCATACGAATTACTTTATTTGAAAACCTTTAATCTTCAAGTTAAAAGATGACTATCTTTGAGGAATTTAATCTTGAAAGATACTAGCATTATTAATAAATTAAATGTTAAATGAATCAGAATTTTGGTTGAAATTTAAAACATAATTATTTTTCACTTGTCAGGGCTTGGCAAAGTGAATACATAAATATGCATATTGAAAGGAAGAGAGTAGTTGGAGTGGACACAACTCACGTTGACTCTAAGTAGATATTGATTTCTAAATGGCAAGCAAGAAAATCAGAACTATAATACAAAGGGAGAGAAAACAAGAGTGGATGGGACACAAACAGATGGGAGGGGATAAAGGGAAGGAGGAGTCAGAGGAGGAGACCAAATAGGGTAACAGGTACCTTGGTGCACAACTCATAGGCTCACATATGCCTGATCATACATAGTACAAAGATTTATAAATTGCCAGTGCCTCAGAATAATGGAATACTTAAAATCTTTCTACTTGATTTATTTGGTACTGCTAACACTTGCTCTTGTTCATCAAAGTAGGAAAAAAACCAATAAGTACATGGGTTTGCCAACATAACTCAAAGCACATTGAATTTTTAAGCTTACAAATCCTTCTAAGAAATATAATTTTGTCAACACAATCTCCTGCACAGGAAGTGGAAAATATTTTATTTGCAAAGAATCTTCTTTTCTTTTTCATGCAAAAGGAAACTCTAACAATAATTATTTTTTCTTTTTTTTGATATTAAGAAAATTTATATTTCCTGTCATTTACATTTTAACATAACAGGTTGAGATTTTTGTCAATATTTGGCCTCACCAAGGATCTTAATTTCTATCATATTGAGTCTTCATGAGTAGAATGACAAAAAGAAAAGGCAGAATTCCAGAGTTAGACTGGTGTGGCTGGTTTTTGTTTCCCCCACATATTCAGGCATACAAATGTTTTGTTTACATTGCTTTTGTGCATATTGAACCAAAGTTATAAGTGTGCCCTTCGCTCAGATAGGTGTGAATTTACCCATCCCTTTCTCTCCCCTTCCCCAGCTTGACTTTCATTGAGATTTACTTCCACATGTGTGCTTAAGTATTGATTAATCATTTCCAATTTGGTATTGAGTACTTGTCTTTATTTCTCCATTCTTGTGATGTTTCACTTAGAATGGTTTCCAGCTCCATTCAGGTTGTCACAAAAGACAACCCATTTTTTTTTTAATGACTGAATAGTACTCCAGAGTACGCATATATTAGCTTTTATTAATCCATTCATGTATTGGTGAGTACTTAAGTCGTTTCCACATTATTACAATTATGAATGGTGCTTCTATAGACATTAGTGTGCAGGTGTCTTTTTTATACAAAATGACCTTTTTTCTTTGGGTAGATGCCCGGCAGTGGGATTGCTAGATCAAATGATAGGACAACTTTAACTTCTTTGAGGTATCTCCATACATTTTCCCATAGAGTTTTCGCTAGTTTGTAGTCCCTCTAACATTGTATAAGAGTTCCTTTCTCTCTGCATCCATGCCTGCATCTATTGTTTTGGAACTTTTTAATATGAGTCATTCTCATTGAAATTAGATGATTTTTCACTGTAGTTTTGATTTGCATTTATGAGAAACATGAGTATTTTTTTCATGAGTTTGAAGGCCATTAGTATATCTTCATTTGAAAAGCTTTTGTTCATGTCTTTTGCCCACTTTTTAATGGGATTGTTCGGTTCTTTCCTGCAGATTTGCTTGAGGTCTTTGTAGATTCTGATTATCAGTCCTTCATCAGATGCATAGTATGTGAATGTTTTCTCCCATTCTGTAGGATGTCTATTTGCTTTGTTGTGTCCTTGGCAATGCTGAAGCTTTTGAATTTGATCAGGTCTCATTTATTTATTTTTGTTGGTGGTGTGATTGCCTTTGGAGTCTTCTTCATGAATTCTTTGACTAGGCCTTTATAAGAGTTTTTCCAACATTTTCTTCTAGGATTCGTATAGTTTCCTGCCTTAGGTTTAAATCCTTCATCTATCATGAGTTAATTTCCATGAGTGGTGAGAGCAGCAGATCTTGTCTCTGTCTTTTACATGAACCTATCCAGATTTCCCAGCACCATTTATTTATTAGGAATTATTTTCCCCAGTGCATGTCTTTATCTGTTTTGTTAAAAAAAAAATCAGATGGGAATATGAGAATAATTTCATCTTTGGGTTTTCTGTTCTGACCCATAGGTCTATGTCTCTGCTTTGTGCCAGTACCATTCAATTTTGAATATGATAGCCTTGTAGTATAGCTTGAAGTCTGGCAAAGTGATGCCTCCTGCTTTGTTTTTATTATGTAAGGTTCAAGTGTGACTATTTACAATATTAGGCAAAGTTACTTAATCTTCCAGCACATTCGCTTTCATCCATAAAACCAGCTGTGTCAAAATGACATAATACACATATATGTATGTCAAATTACAGTTTCTGGCATACAGTAGATATACCAATAAAAAAAAATGATTACTGTGTTGATAAAAATTTCAGGTCAATATAAAACCAAATTTTTAACCAAACTTACTTATGGTATTTAATCTTCTATTCTTTGGTTAAAACTCAAAAAATGGCACCATTTTTCTGTTTAAAGTTCTTGCCTTTGTACTCTACGATGATTTCATACAACCATTCTTCATATGTTTTAATTTACGATAACAATATTTCTATTGAAAATTCTGAAGAATAGTCTTCAAATGAAAAAAAATACAATTCTATATTAAATACATAGGACCTTTAAAAAATGTCAATCTACCTAAAGCCAGAAAAAACTTTGCATCCCATTTTAGGTAAACAATTTTCTTGCAATGAAATACTCTATGGTTGAATTACATAAAAGTCTGGATGGGGGGAAGAATTAATATTAACTGAGGCAGCCCAGACTGCACTTTACTCATGAGATTTAGGTTTGAGCTGATTAAAGAGCGCTTAATAAATCCACTTGGGCAAAGTTATGGCACTTGAGGGAGATTTGAAATAGGACTGTAATTGTGAAAAGTTCATGAGATGCCAATTCATCCCAGGGACTATAATAAAAATGGCCAGAAGTAACAGGTTTGGGACCATGGTTCAGATAAATTTTCCGAGGTAAAACAGCATTAAAAAGGTGATATACACAAAGGAAAATTTTCTTTCATGTTTCACAGTAGCAGAGCCTTTCAAGAGACAAAGAACTGAGCAACTGAATGGATAATAGTGTGTTTGCTATTAGAAATCATAGGGAATCGGGGCCTGAATAGAGGAGGCTTGGAATAAATGACACAGGACTGAAATTCTATCTTCCCTGATATTCACTAAGCAAAATAACAGATTTAGAATGTGAATGGAGACCTTAGGACTACACAGAAACATATTTTTCTTTCCACTTCACTTGTTGCATTATGTAGAGCATAACAAAATTCTGCTTAAATGGTTTGCTGCACATTCATCTATTCTGGGTCAGAATATGAGTATTCTAAACTGAATCATTCTATCCTGTCTCAATGGAATGTCTGATGTAATATTTATAACCCATTAAATGCAACTTCTGTATTCTTTGTCCACAATTTGCCAGTGTTAGTCAAATCCTTAAACCAAAGGTTACTTGACTCACTTATTGAAGTGATTCTTTGTATTTAGGAATTACCTTAGAATCTGTTCAAAATGAAGGTTCTTATCCTCCACTCTCCAAGAATTCTGATTCCGTACGTAGGTCCAAGGCAGGCCATAGTTAAGAAATATCCACGCAAAGTGACTCCAAAAGCAGGCGGTCCACTGCTGAGGCCGAAAACTAGAGAATGGCAAACCCTTGTCTCATTCACTTAAGGAGAAAATTAAAAGTTCTTTTAGATTCTAATTGTTTCACATTGCTCTCCTCTCCATCTTTTAGTTAAATAATGAATTAAAAGGAAGAATAACCAATAGATGCTAAAATCAGTGTGTAAAAGTTTGTTAAGGAATAGTATATTTTCATTATCTCAAATTAGCTAAGAAATATGTGTTAATTATGGTGCTAAATAATTAATGAGTAACAAATGATTTTCATTGACCTCACAGTAAAGAAATCTGACAGTCACCATTTTTAAAATGATCGATGTTGACATTAACATTAATGAGACAAATCAACCTCTCATTGAAGAGAGTATCAAGTCTGATATTTTTCCAAAATTGTATAACCTGAATTGAATAATGAGGAAATATTTAACAAATATGTAATGACATCAACTGGCCTCTGCACCTCAAAAGTATTAAGTCATGAAAGATAAGGAAGCACTAAAGAATTGTCCCAGACTGAAGATGCTGAAGGAGATTTAAGGAGACTTGACAATTAAATCTTTCCCATAGTTCCAGATTGAAAGTTGAACCATGAAGGGAAGAGGGACAAAAGAAAAAGGTTTCATTTTATTGATTGATTCCTTGTTTGCTGTGTTCAATAAGTGGGATAGTGAACAAAAATGTGAAGGAATTTGAGAGTAAAGTTGGATATATTCTACCAATACAAATTTTCTGATTCCGATGAGTGTATTATGGTCATACAGAAGAGTATCTCTGTTTTGGAAAAGTACACAGTGAATAATTTAAAGAGTGTAAAAATCAAATCTTATACTTAATTGCAAAAGGTACAAAAATGTAGAAAATCAAGGTGACAAACAGAGACGGAGAGAATGATAAAGAAAATAAGGTCAAATGTAAACAATAGTAGAATGCCAGTAAAGGGTATGTAGGTGTTGTATTATTTGTATAACTGTTATATTGTACAACTTTTCTGCGATTTTAAAATTACTTTGAAACAAAAATAAAGACAGGGATAATGAGAGTGATCGACAGAAAGCAATCTCAAATTCATCATTTAAAAGAAAATGGTAACATCAATTCCTGGTAGAAGCAAAAAGCACCAGGTTTTATACATATTCAACTAGATGAAATTTATAAGGGATACACCTAATATATAAAGTCACAGAAGTGTTGACAATCAAAGATGTATCTGGCGAATACTAACCAAAACAAAATAATACAGGAATATTATGACAAAGAAAGTGTTAGGTAAAAAGTATTAGAAGAAATAAGGGGGATTATGACAAGATGTTTGAGTCATCAATTTAAAATTTATGCAAACACCCAATAGTATAAGATACAAAGCAAAAACTGACATAAACCTAGGTAAAAATAGATAAGTTCACACTGACATGAGAGTGGATTCATCTTACTCTGAAACCAACAGATCAAGTAGACAAGAGTGAACAAGTACATGGAAATTTGTGTAACATTAGTTAACTTGTTCATGACCTTAAATAGAAAACTGCACTCCATTCCCCCAGAATACACATTATTTTAAAGCTCATTTGGAATACTTATGAAAATTTCCCTAATATTGTACCATGCTTATAAGTTTCATTAAATTTTAAAGGATTGGTATCATATAGACAACATTCTCTGCCCAATTTGCAAATAAATAAGAAATCAGTAACTGAAATATATCTAGGTGCATGATATATGCTTGGAATCCTCCTTACGTGGGAATTCCAGATCTCATTTACCATAGTCCCAAGGACTCCTTACGGAGCCAGAAACTGAAGCCAAAATCAAGTGGCTATTTATCACTATGCCATTAATTCTATAGATTCTTAAACGGTTTATCATAGTAGTAAAATGGGGTAAAGAGAGACAAACCAAGACGAAAATGTTTCAAGAAAAATGTGAAAATGATGCCTTCACTATGCAAAGAAGGTATCAAAAACTGCGACTGATGCATCATTACAAGATGACCCATACAGAAAAGATGATTGATGAAAAATAAATCAACTTCAAAAGACTGAGATTTCTAACAGTGAATAAAAGAAGTAATGCTATAGGGCAACACCAATATGTATTAAGTGAAAATTTCCTGAGGCTTCAAAATCATTTTGAAGGCAGGTGTTAGCTTATTAAGAAAGCAAAGTGTCAAAAGAGTATATCAGAAATTATGTGCAACAAGCAGGAAAAATCAATTGCAAAAATATGTCTAGCCAGAAATATTGTAGTACAATGTATTGTGGACTTGGCTAAGAACTTACAGAACATAATACATGAAAAAGTTAAATCTTTTGTGGCATATTCTATTGCAGCTGATGAAGGCATGGATATAAATAATACCACCCAATTAGCTATGTTTATTCATGATGTCAAAGAGAAATTTGATGTGACCGAAGCACTTTTGGGCAGAGTGCCCATGATAGAAATAACACCAGGAAACAATTTGGTTTTTTGTGTTAGGAAAATATTCATGTTAGACTATTTAAAATTAGTAGTCAAGACTACAGACAGTGGTCCTATAATGGTCAGTGCTATATATGTTTAATTCATGTCACCACATGTTCCTAAGTTATAGAACATAAGCCTGACTGATGCATCACTCACCAGGGAGATCTTTGTGCTAAGAGTTAAAAATGGAACTCATTGTCAAGGTAGCCAGTAGTATATGGACTGTCTGAATCAGAGGCAGCACAGTGATTGGTTTGATAAGTTAGATGCTGTACTACTTGAAAGCAGCTGGCTCAGTGATGACCTGAAGATGAGGAGATGTTTTTAACTACTCAAAGAAATCTATTTGCTTATGTCATCTAAAGAAAACTTCCAGACTCAGTTCATCAGTCAATACTGGATCAAATTTGATCTTTGTGGTTGACATTACAGCCAATCTAAGGCCTAAAACTATAATTCTTTGACCAGATGTCCAAATTTACTTACTCTAAAATTTATGATTCCTTTTACTTATTCATAGAAAAAGCATGGCTTTGTGAACTTTGTGGGCAAAGCACAATAACTAGTCCACCTTTGTCCCTGGAAATTGGTTTCAAGAAATTAAAGTATAGCCTCAACTACATTCTCAAAAGTATGGAGGTAGGGGCTGAATTCCAAAAAATATTAACTGATTTTACATTTGTTTTAATTACCTACCATTTTGCAGTAGCCTTCCTCTGTGAATGAAGAACCATATGAGACTTAATGCACTAGCGTGTGAGTACAAAGAACTGAAAAACAAATATAATATTCAAAAAATCAGAATTCTGCAAGTATCTCAGATGAAGTTATGCTAAATACAAAAATACTACCCATGTTCAGAATTCCCTATTTTAGTTGTTTTTAAATTATGAAAAGGAATAAAACTGAACATTGTCCCCATTTAAAAATACCACAGTTGGATGTTTTTTGTACATTGAAATTCAAAATGCAAGACTAACAGTCATATCTTTATTCCATAAGAAAAGCTGTAAGCATTTGAGTTCCAAGTCAACAAAATAACAAATTTGAAGGATAATAAATTTGGGGCTCTATTTGTATTTTGTTTTATTTTTGACTTTTGAAAAAATTAACATAAGTTTTTATGATTTTATTTTGTTATGTGTTTTCATCCTGTATCATTCATTTGGATTGCCTCTAGGACCCCTTTAACCATACATTTAGTTTTGGCCACTGTTTACTGTCACTTCTACATTTTAAATTATCTACCAGACATCAGCCTTTTTGATGTCTATGGCACATCAAATTCAGTATCTCTCAAACTGAACTTAGAAGACTTGCCTCAGGAATTCAAGTTCATTAGGTAGCCAATTAACCAGCCATTCACGCCGATTCCACTTCAGGGTTCTACCTAGAATACTTTCTTTTCTATTACTCAGTGGAGCCACCTTTCTTCATGGTAGCTCAAGCATTTATCTTCTTTTTGGTACCATTACTTTGGTTTAGTTCTCAATTATTCTCATTAGGGTTTTTGCATTATCCTCTTTGAAAGACTTCCTGTCTTCAAATTCTCCAACCTCCTTTCACCCTGTACAATCAGGATAATTTTTTTTTCTTTTCTTTCTTTCTTTTTTCTTTTCTTTTTTTTTTTTGAGACAGAGTCTCACTCTGTACCCTGGGTAGAGTATCCTGGTATCAGCTCACATAGCAACCTCAAGCAATCCTCTTGCCTCAGCCTCCCAAGCAGCTGGGTCTGCATACACCTGCCACCATGCCCAGCTACATTTTCCTATTTTCAGTAAAGATGGGGTCTTACTCTTGCTCAGACTGGTCTTGAACTCCTGAGCTCAAGCAATGTGCCCATCCCAGCCTCCCAGAGTGCTAGGATTACAGATATGAGCCAGGATAAATATTTTTCAGTCGACCGATGACCACCTCCCTCCTTTGCTCATATACTGATAATGACCTATGCTGCTTTTGACCACTCATAATGTAGAGGTTGTGCTTCTTGGCCTGCCAGAGTCCTGTTGGTCTGCTCCCACCCTAATTGTTACTGTTTTAATGCCCATTACTTCCCTCAATCCATGTTGTAGGTAGCTAATTGATCATATAATATTATTGTATAAAACTACAATGTTATTATACCTTTTTTCTCAAGTTGTTATCTTAGTTCCCATCTGAAATGCCCTTCAGCTCCAGTTCCACATGTTAAGATGTTAGCCTCTTTTGAGGTTCAAAATCCCTTCTCTGTGATGTCTACACTGAACCTTTCAATTGACATAGCTATAATCTTATCATAACTTACCCATGAATTTAACATATGCTACCCACTGTGTTATGGAACTTGATTAATGTCTTGTCTCTATGAGTCTAAATATTTCTTAGAGAAAAGAACTGTGTCTGAATTGACTTTGAATCCCAGTGATTCTCCTGTCATGGGCGTTCAACAACTTGGCTGAATGGAGGTTTGAGATAAAAAAAAAAAAAAAAAAGGAGAAAATATACCTGTCAATGATCCATAGAGCTAAATTTGGATCAGTAAACTCCTGAAAAAATTTCCACAATTCTATTAGATATGTGAACATGAGGGACATTTGCCATTATTTGGCTACTCTGTACCTTCCCCTTCCCAGCACTGGGACTCTGCTTAGAGAAATCACCCAGGCACCCAGTGTATGTAGTTTTCATAGCTGAGTATTTCAAGATTTTGGCCTCTGCATCTCCTGGCAGTATCTGAGCAAAGGCAAATGGCCTAATGTTAGCCAAATTAGATGCTTCCTCCTGAGGCATAAATCTTGATTCAGTGATGAAAAGATGGATAGAATTACAAGTTATTCATTGCAGTGGCAGCAGCAGAAGCAATAAAGCAATGGTGGTGAGAGTGCCTCTCATCCTGGCAAAAGCGTTTAACCTCAAAGCTGTTGCTGTCTCTCCACCACTTTTTCTGGTTCTCCAGGGTCCCTGGAGTGTGTGCTGACTTTCTGAGGCATTCATGGCCTCCATAAACCTGCCAATATTCTACCACTGAATTTCTTTTTTCATATTGCCTGAGTTGGTGCCTATAGCTTAAAACAATTTTTGTCTAATACATCATGTATATATATCTGAGGGAATTAATATGTAGATATTAATTAGATTTCCAAAAGGATATACGCTTCCTTCCAAATAGTAAAAACTGTTATGTTAAAGTTTCCAGGCTGTAGTTTGCAAAGGGAAGAATCTGATGATGTCATGATTCCAGGCACACAGCAGCTATTTAGTAATTATTTTTTATCACATACTAAATACTAATTAAAGAAGCTTTATGAAAAGTTGTCAGTAACAGCCAAGAAAAATGAAGATGATTTTAAGTAAAATAATGTTTTCATTTTTTAATTATTTTATAAACATAATGCTTGCATTTCAAGGTTGAGTAGAGACTGCTACTAACTGTCTCTGGTGACCTACAGCATTGGAAACTTATCAGAATACTGATATATTTCTCTGGTCTGTCCTTCTTCCCTTTGCCAAGGACAAGAAAAAAAAAAGTGAAGGTAGACTACATAGGATTTTTAGGGTGGTGTAACTACTGTATACGATACAACAATGGTGGGTATGTGTCATTGTACATTAGTCCAAACTCACAGAATGTGCAACACCAAAAGTGGACCCGAATCTAAACTATGAGCTTGGACTGCTAATGATGTCTTAATGTAGGCTGATCTATTCTAATAACATCCCCACTCTGGTAGGGGATGTTGATAATGGGGGAGTCTTACATGTGTGGGAGTAGGCAGCATATGGGAAAGGAAATCTCTGCAGCTTCTGCCTAATTACGCTATGAACTTCCAGTTGTGAAGGGAGTACCCTTTGGACAGGGTTTCTTTGGCTTCTCTTAAATTTCGTATTTATCCCTTCTCCTGATCACCCATCTTGTTCTGCAGTAACATTACTTCCTTAATCTCAGTTGGAAACTCTTAGGATGTCAAGATGAATCTGTAAGATCCAAACAAGTTTACCATCCCCTGATTTTTAACATATTTTTATTTCAGGAATAATATGATACCTAACTCATTTAGAATTTTTTATTTCTTTGTAACAGGAAAAATGGATTTAAAAAAAGATTTTCTAAACTAAACTTCATAGTTATAAAACATGTTTGATAGAATCCTAAGAATTTGGTTTCTTATAAGTTTGTTTACAATATTGCTTTTTTCACAATGGAAATGGAAATTTTTGTCAGACATTTATTTCTCAGCACTTCATTAAGGAGTCTAAATTTTTTCCAAAGTATGACATAACAAGGGAATTGAGTATTCTACAAGCAATCAGGTTATATTGCCTAATTGATTTATTAACACATTAATTATGATCTGAAAGTTCTTGTGTCTGGATTCAGGGAAGCCTTATATGGGACCTGAATGTTACCTGAGAACCTTGATGAAATGAAAGAATATACATTAGAACCTCTGTAAGATGACCACTCAAGGGACTGTTACAAACTGATTAACATAGGAGGTGGTTCACATAAAGAACTAAGGCTACTGTACTGATAGGTACATGTGGTTCATGTCCAGTCAGTGAAAATTAGATCAACTTAAGGAGGTGATCAAGGTAAGGAGGTGGTCAATATGTAGATTTTACTGTACCTATACCACATATGAGTACATCAGATACATTGTCCATCTTTCCATCCAGGTAATTTCCATGCCCAAAATAATAGCTAAAACAGGGAACCATAACATTAGCCCATGGGCTAAATCTAGGCCACCACTTGAATTTTAAATAAAGTTTATTGGAACACAGCCACATTCCTTCATTTGCTTATTGTCTTATGGCTACTTAGGCACTAAAATGGCAAAGTTGAGACTGTCGAGGCAGAAATCATAGCCACAGGACCAAAACTATTTATCATCCAATTCTTTGTAGAAGACTCCTGCTATACCTGGCCTAGATTAGTCTCTCCATTGAGAATGACACACAGAATACCTGGATTAGAAAATGCTTCCTGACAATCTAGAAAAGCCCATTTATTCACCCAGCATTAATCACATTTCAGTGAAGTGTCAGGGCCTGTGCTAGGCGCTGAGTCTACATGAGGGAAAAAAACAAAACACACACATGATGCTTACACTCACAGAGCTTAACATCTCATATGGAATCCCCCAACAAACAAGAGAAGAAAAATTCCATGAGCATGGAGTCAAGTATCACCAAGAAGCTTTCAGAGCACCCATGGAGTTCCGAGGAGGCAGTCACAGGCAGCTTGTCCTCTGTAATAAAAACACTGGTCTGCAGTTGAGTTCTGCTGAGCTCCTCTGGAGGTGACAGAGGCAGAGAAGATGGGACGACACAGCAGCACCAACTCTGCTTTCCTCCAAATTAAGTTAGTGGGTTGGTGGTAGACAGGAGGCACAAGTAGAGTCTTTTACTGAACAATGGCAGAGTTTAAATTCTCGAACTAGCAGGAAGGTGGATTTTCTAACATATTCACAGGGCTGCTTTCGCAGAGCTCCTCGTTAGCCTTGACTCAGGTTTCTTCTGATGATGCCCTTTACCCTCACTAGGAGAGACTGCAGCGTTTAAAGAGGCAGTTCAGTCCCCATGATGGCTCAGTCCTTGGCCTAATTTGGGTAGCACAATAATTCTCTCCAACTGTGAAGATGATGAGATGGTTTTTCTGTGATTTCTTGTTTGAGAATTGGTGACCAAAACTTACAAGGAAGCCACCCAGCCCATGAGTCATTTGGACTCTGCTGCAGTTGACCTGGTGTCCTGTTGATATACCA
This sequence comes from Arctocebus calabarensis, assembly GCA_963573935.1. NCBI lineage: Eukaryota > Metazoa > Chordata > Mammalia > Primates > Lorisidae > Arctocebus > Arctocebus calabarensis. The sequence continues at coordinate 42,623 of CAUYON010050767.1, read as the reverse complement.
GGCTCTTAATGGAGCTAGTCCAGAAGCTAAACACTCCTGCTGCTCCATGCCTGCCCACCTCGGAGAATCACAGTTTAGAATCTGAAAGTGCTGGTAGATTACCTGACCTAATCCTAACATTCATTTCTTTAAAAAATAGGACAATGAGACTCTACAAAGCCAAATACTTTCTATTTGACAAATGCCATTTAAGGGAGGAAGACACCTGGGACCCCAGTGTAACATAGCTCATTAATGAGTGAAACTTGTTTAAAAGTTTAGGCTCTTGCATGAAGTGTGATATTTTAAGGTGCACACAAAGGCACCTCCTGAGGTGTATACAATCCCCCGGGGCCTTGACTCCATGTGGATTATAACATTACATATCATCTTATTGATGGTATTTTCACCCAGGCAAAAAGTTCTTTATGCATGGCCCTAGCCACCTATCTGGGCTATCATACTGAGAGGACACACTTGGGAAACTTTCACAATAAAAGTTATTACTGAAGAAGTACTAAAAAGATCCATCCTGTAGTCAGAGCGATCCTGCAGCCTCAACAATCGGCTATTTGAGGTTAACACATCCAAAGAATCAGTTGTGCCCTTGAACTTTAAGTATGTCCTTTAAAAATCAGTGAAATAAGAATAGTGTGCAGTCATTTGTTCTTTTGTCCTCCAAGAAATGTCCACCATGGGGAAAAAAAAGAAAAGAAAAACAAAGTTCATGTCATTCAATCACTAGTAGAAATGCACATTCTTGTATGTTTTGCCACCTTTGGATATTGGTCTTTAGTGGCAGGAATATGGGAGATGGATGGATAGAGGGATAGATAGATAGATAGATAGATAGATAGATAGATAGATAGATAGATAGATAGATAGATAGATAGATAGATGATAGATAGATAGATAATAGGTATAGACAGACAGATAGATGACAGGTAATGATAGATTAGATAGCTAAATACATACATATGTACACACATAGATACTTCATTTAGATAAAAGAGAGAGAAATACAAGAAAAAAGGCAGGAAGGAAGAAGGGAAGGGAAGGAAAAAAGGAGTTGGAAAGCCAAACATTCCAGATTTATTTAGAAGTCTCCATCTTGGAGAATTTAAATGTAGATTTTATTTAAGTCACAAGTGTCACTGATTCTATGCTGGTTTCTATCTGTGGTTTGTTTTGTTTTGTTTTTAGATAACAGTTTAGATTCCATACTTTTCCCATTATATTTGGTTATTGAAGTTGTGCAGTTCAGTTGGAAGCTTTAGTCTCCTCTTTGTTCCAAAACTCCTCCCATCCCCCCATTCAGAGGAGGCACGTGGCAGGGAAGCTTGAGGTGAAGAAAAAGACCTGTCTGCTCCTGACACACTTCTATTCCCTTGCATAAGCCACTGCCTTTAGAAAGGGGCAGTGAGATGAAATAGTAGAAGCAGGTGATCTTTTGTAAATGGAGATAGGCGTAATGACATTGGGCCTCCCTCTAGTTAAATTTCCATCTACTGCTAGTGGCCCATGGCCGTGGCCTCTCTATGGATGTAAATTTTTTAGGGTGATATTCAGGATAACTCCAGATTCCATCTTCTTTAAAGAAGCAAAACTATATTTTCCATCAGTCCTGCCCAAGATGTGCACCTACAAATCTCTGGGCTTGAGAATACCACAGCTCCTCTTAGCATCTGTCCAGACTCTTCTACAGCTCATGTGCCTACTCTTACCTCCACACTCCTTCACATGCAGTCACCAGATTGCTAGAATCCTCTCTTCCACCCTTTGACAACTACAGGGATTGGGCACCATACACCACCATTCTGTTAAGCCTAGCTCTGTGAGCTACTCAAGCCCAGATCTTTCCTACAGAGTAATTCAGGTCAGAAGTACATATCAGCCTCAGTCTTTATGACCACATTTATTCCCAAAATTCAAGGAAACTCATGCCAGCCTCTGTCAAGAGCCTTTTCACCCACTACTATGGCCAGGGAAGTACTGGGCAGGCTGTAGACCATCCATTTTGTTAAGAGTAGTTGCCAATCTCTACATCTGGCAGTAGCCTCAACCGTGATTGGTTTTCTTGGAATCCCTTTCACCTACTTTGGAGAGTGGAGAGATTTTTCACCACAGGACTATGTGCCAAATGAGGCCTATGCCTCCCCTACTTCCACACCCCCTGCATCACCCAATTAAAGACACTCCTAGCAGGCAGGAAATACCAAGGCTTCGAGGTTACCTCCAAGGAGTTGGAGGAAAATGACAAATATTTCACTGAGCAGGTGAATCCTTTCCTGAACAATGCCATAGCTGTAATTTTTAGATAATAGGAAAAGTTTTACTTGAAGTCCTGATACATATAGAATTCTTACTATAAGACTTTGAGGAAGTTTGAAGAATTCCCTTTTCAGAATGTTCCTTAGCAAATTAGGAGATTATGCTGCTAAGCTCAGCCAATTTCCATTTTAGATGCCAGCTTCTGCTTACAATTTTACTGAAGGGGAAAAAAAAAGGATTCTATAGCTACCAAATGGTTCAAACTTATATACAAAAACTGATGCAAGAAGAAAATCTGAGAGGGTTTATAACTGACTACGCATTCGTTCTCTCTCATGGAGCCATGCAGATAGGACTTACTCAGAGTAGGTCAAAACTAGGAGTGGAAGAACCCAGATGTCCTAATATCAAGCCTGTGCTTGCACAACCACAGAAGATTTGTACTCGTCCCCATAAGAAAGCTGGCCAGAACACCTACCCTACACCTGATCTTGAACTCATTGATAAATGGAAGCAAAGGACAAGCATAAGTTGTAGTTTCTGCCCACAGAGTGGCCTTGGAGTTACAAACCATAGAAATATTATAAGAACATGAAAATACATGTGTTAGACAAATAAACATCACCAAAAGCAGTGGCTTCTCAGAGGCAGTGACAATTGTCTGTTCTTTATGTCCCTTTGCAAAGAGCAAAAACCACAAACGTTTTTTCTCTCCATCATTCAAAATGAACAAATACACATCATCTTCAAATAATGAATTCTTTGGATGTTTCACTCTCACTTAACTCAACTTCACCTCTATTTCTGAGCTTTTTCGATTTTTCCCAGATTTTATACCTTCTGCATGTCTCTTATAATTTTATAACAATATTTATCATTACTGAATTTCAATTATATTTGTTTATGCTGACATTTCTTATGGAATTAAGCTTAAGCTTATTTTTTCATCATTCTTATTGAAAGAAATCAACCAGGAGCCCCAAATTTTCAAATATTTGAATATGTGAAGGGAACTACCAATAAAGCAATGTACTAAGCTCTCTAACAGGGAACAGTATTTGTGACTGATGATCCATAATCTTTCTACAGCAAATCAACATTCATTTATTTACCAAATATTTACTGAAGATTTGTTAGATTTTGACCATTACTCTGAATACTGGTTATACAAGAGAAGTGTGAATAACCCAGATACAGCTCCCTGTTCTCATGGAGCTTATGCTCTCATTGAAGGTGTCATAAAATAAACAAGTAAATAAATAAAATAATATCAGATAAGCATATGTTTTAATAAATATCATAAAATGGAGTGATGGAATAGAGAAATTACAAAGAAATAGGATGGTTAATATAGACATGACCTTCAAATGAACCTCTTTTAGAAGGTGACATCAAATTAAGCCCTATGTAATGAGAAATCTGGCAGGGAGAAATCAAATCTGGGGGGCGGAAAAGTTAAAGCAAAAAAAAAAGAGGGGGGGACACAAGGTCTGTAATTGGAAAGAGTTGGTGAGTTTGAGGAACAGAAAGATGGCCAGTGTATATTGAAAGCACTGGGCAAGGGAGACAGTGTGACCCGTTGTGTATAGGTTGCAAAAGTAGGCAGAGATCAGCTCAGTTAGGATTTTGTAGGCAATGCATTGGAGTATGAATTTTATACAAGGTGCTAAGGGAAGTCACTAGAAAGTTTTATATTACAAACTTACTTGATAAGGTTTCCAAATTTTTGAAGATAACTTTGTTCTATGAAGAACAGATTGAATAGAAGCAAATGTGGAAGCAGATAGTCAATGGAGGCTCAAGAGCAATAATCTGGGGGCTCGGGCTAGAAGGTAGCAATGGACATGGAGAGAACAGTCAAGTGTAATTATAGAAGTAGGAAAACAGATCCATCTTACAGATTGATGGAGGGATGAGAGTAGAGAGAAATTCAAGGTAAATTCTAAGTTTAGCCTTGAATACGGTGCTGGTGTCATTGACTGAGATGGAAAGGGCTTCAAGAAAATATAAATTGGGCAAGAAGTGAAAACAAGGTTTGTTTGTTTTTTAATTTGATAGTTTTATTTTTTGTGGTTTTGTTTTTATTTTTTTCAAGACAGTCTCACTATGTTACCCTTGCTAGAGTGCCAGGGCATCACAGCTCACAGCAACCTCATACTCTTGGGCTTAAATGATTCTTTTGCCTCAGCCTCCCAAGGAGCTGGGACTACAGGTTCCCACCACAATACCCAGCTATTTTTTTTGTTGCAGGTGTCATTGTTGTTTAGCAGGCCTGGGCCGGGTTTGAACGCACCAGCTTCAGTGTATGTGGCCAGTACCATAACCATTGAGCTATGGGTGCTGAGCCATTATTTGTTGTGTTCTGTTAGTTGCTATAAATTTGAAATGGTAAAGAGATATTCAATGAAGATATCAACAGTGGTATGAGCTGAAATTGGAGCCAAGAGAGGAAATAAAAATTGGAGTACTACCATCATAAAAATTATACTTACTGCTGTGGGATTGGTAGAGTTCACCTAAATGGTTGATAAACAAAGTAAATTCCATTAAGTTAACCTGTGAGTTGTTTTTATGATAGTGATTTTGCATCTGTAAAGTCTTATCCCTTTTAAAGTGTTTATTGAGATAATTGGTCCATAATCATAAGTCAGCTCCCCAGGGTTAAAAGTGTAATTGAGACCATATACCAGAGCAAAGTTACTGGTGGATATTCACATCAAACCTGTGATTTTGGCTTCATTAACATTGCCCTCTAGCCAACTGGCAATGCTCAACTCTGACAAATTCCATAAGGGAAGTATTATCCTCTTTAGCTTTTTAATATCCAAAACACAGCAGAAGAGCAAGTGTTATTAAATAGGACTTTTGAATAAGCAGAAAGAAGAAACTATTGATTTCTTAATTTATGTTGCTTTTTTTAATAGAAATGACATAATTTTCAATAAACTACAAATGTTCCCCAAATCTTGATCACAAGATCTAGAATTGCTTTATTCTATTTTAAATCTTTGCTTATTGCTTTAAATTATAAATGACATTTCAGTGAGAAAAAGCAACGGAATTGGGCCACTGCAGACTAAGCTGAACTAAAAAGGTTTATAAGTTCACAACAGACAAAAATGAAGCATTTTCATTAGCAAAATTGCCACAATTTAACCCCATCTTGAATCTTATCCATGGGCCTTTATCCATTTCTTTATGTTTCAAAGAAAAATGTCCTGGGCTTTGAGAGTACATAGCAGTTGTCTTCTGCTGCCAGATATTTAACAAACTGGGAGAGAGAAGCAGGGACAGGGAGAGGTCAGGTATATTGCTCTAAAAATTCAATTGTACTGACCATGAGACAAAGGAATGGAATATCCCCAAACAATGATAAGAAAAGTAGTAAACAGAGGGGCTGTAATTAGACCAAAATATAATGAAGTATGTACTGAAAAGTCCAAAATGATGTTTAAGATTAACAACTGTGATGTAAAAGAATAGATGTAACAAGTATCAAAACATAAAAATATAGTGTATAGGGTCACCACACAAGACTCTTGCAAACAAGACTCTGTACTGTGTGCTCCAGGGAGTACAGTTCACCTGGAATAGGATGGGAGCTGTGCCCGGGTGGAGCTAGGAATACAAGTATGAATACGGATATTCCAAAAGAACATCCTAAAGACATGACAGTTGAGAAGAGGGGTGACTACTGGCAATGCTAACCTTAGACAAGTGTTATGAAGGAATTGTTTGTAGAGAGAGGTTAAATGATGTTTCATAGAGAGGATGAATTTGTACTGATTTTTGAAGATTGGATAGATATTTTATGGAGTTAAATGGAAGTTTTAAGAACTTTCAGGAAAAAGGCATATAATAAACAAAGAAATAAAGTCATCGGAGAACATGGAGTTTACAGCCAGTGAGCTGTAAGTTTTTCAAGGTATCCACGGTCATTCTGAATGGGTGAAATAGAAGTTTTAAAACATTAATAGATGAAGAGTTAGGTTCTAGCTCACAGGCAACCTTGGATGTGTGCTATGCCTAGGATAAGAAGTTTATCCCACAGGAACAAGGAACAATGATGAAATGATTTTAACCAACATGTAAAATGAAGGACCTCCATAAGCAGGTTTAAATTAACCTATTAAAGAAGTAGGAAAGCCCTCCATTATTAACATTTAAGCCTGTCTTGTGGCTAAGCCTGCAACTCACTTAATCCTAAAAGAAATTAGATCACAAGGTGAATGGAGCCTTTAAAGTCATCAAGCTCAAACACACTCCAACTCCATGTTGCAAACTTGTGTACAGCACATTCACACTGACATACACATGCACACAAAAACTTAAAATTTATCCTTTAGAGTTAATTCAGGTTCTTGGGTTTTTTCCATATAATTTTCCCTTTTCTTATAGACATAATTGGACATATGGGAAAGACAGTTGCTAGGCATAAATATGTGAGGGAAGTAAGAATTTTCTCCCAACCCACCTGGTCTGCTTGAGCTTCCTACATGATAATGGAATTTGTAAAGATTTATGAATGAGGGCAGAAAGGTGGCTTGGGAGATAGGAGTATAGAAATAGTCCTGTGTTTATTACTCGCTATAGGAAAAAAATGGAGTAAAAAAGTGTTGCTTTAACACTTTACTATTTTCAAAGGCAATTGACCTATATGATTTTACTTGACCCTCACATTAACTGTATATAAGCCTGTTTCTTCATTTGTTATTTAATTCATTCATTAATAAATATTTATAGAGTGACTACTAAGCTCCAAGAAATGAATCAGACAACAGGGAGGAAACAGTAAGAAGAAAAACATGTTCCTGCCTCAGGATGTGTAGATACTAGAACAAAAGTGATATCCAAAGTAGGCTAAAAGGCCAATAAATAACTATAAACTAATAATCATATTGCCCACAAGAAAAAAGAAATTGTGGAGACAGAGAACAACAGAGTGGGAACTAGAAACACATTTCATTTCAGATACTTTGCTCAGAAACACCCTTCTGAAAAGATGTGATTAAGCTGAAATCTAAAGGAAGAGAAAAAACTAGTCACAAAATGAGTGACAGAAGGGTTTCCAAACCAAAAGAATGTATCAGAGTCCTGAGGTAGAAAAGAATTCAGCAGGATCCAGTGGCATGGATTTACCCAAGGCTTATAGTTGAATAAGGTGCAGAGAGTTTGATTTGAGCAATAGGGAAGATGATATTGCTATTTACAAAGAAGAGACATTACAAGGTTACAGAGTGGTTGATGATGGAAGAGTTTAATTGTTCTGATAAATGTTTAGAGTGTAATGTTTCTGTTAAAATAAGAGTATCTCTAAGACATTCAAGTTGAGATGAAAAACAAGAAGTGAATATGTAAATCTAGAATTTCTTGATGATTTTGGATTTATCAAACTAAATATGGTAGGTAAATGCAAAGAAAGGGGGGAAATCACCTAGTGACAAAATATAATTTAAAAAGGACTAGATGTAATTCTAAACCACTCCCAAATATGGAGGTCAGTGGAAAAAAAATGAGCTAACAGAGGATCCTGAAAAGAATGATCAACAAAATAGAAAAGGAACGAGAAATAGAAGCCAAGGGAAAGTTTTCTGTTTTGTTCCAAAGGTCTATGTCTCTAATTTTCTACCAGTACCATGCTGTTTTGGTTACTATAGACTTGCAGCCTAATTATAGTCAGGTAATGTGATAACTCCAGATTAGTTCTTTTTTACTTAAGATAACTACGGCTATTTGGGCTCCTTGATTCTAAATGAAGATTAGGATAATTTTTTTCTAGATCTTTGAAATATGATGCTGGTATTTTGATTCAGATTGCACTGAATCTGTATATCACTTTGAGTAGTATGGACACTTTAGCAATGTTGATTCTATCGATCCCTACATAGTGGGTGCTTTTCCATTTGTTTGTATTATCTGCAATTTCTTCCCATAAGGCCTACATGTTGAATTCTTTAACATCCTCTGTCAAGTATATTCCTAGGTATTTTATCTTCTTTGTATCTATTATGAATGGTATCATTGACAAGACTTTCTGCTTGACTATTGTTAATATATAGAATTGCTACTTCTTTGTGGACATTGATTTTGTAACCTGAGACATTGCTGAATTTATTTATCAACTCTGGGAGGAAACTTTAGGTAGGGTTTTTAAGGTTTTCTAAATACGAGATCATATTATCAGCAAACAATGTAAGTTTGAGCTCCTCTTTCCCAATTTTATTTCTTTCTCTTGTATTATTGCTCAGACTAGGCCTTCAACAGGGCAGACACAACTTATACTGGTGAAAACACACATTCAATAAATGGTGCAAGGTGAATTGTATAGCCACATACAGAACAATGAAGCAGGACTCCTATCTCTTACTACTCAAAAAAATTAACTCTAGATGGATAAAAGCCTTAAATTTAAGGCATGAAACCATAAAAATTTTGAAAAAAATATAGGAAAAAATAATCTTTTGACTTTAGCCTAGGCAAAGAATTTATGACTAAGACCTCAAAGGCAAATATGACAACAACAAAAATAAATAAATAAGACTTAGGTAAATTAAAAAGCTCCTGCACGGCAAAGGAAATAACCAGCAAAGTGAATAGATAACCTAAATAATGAGAAAAATATTTGCAAACTATACGTATGACAAAGGACTAACAGCACGGATCTACAAAGGACTTGCAAATCAACAAGAAAACACAAACAATCCCATCAAAAAGCAGGCCAAAAACATGAACAGAAGTGTTTTTGAAAAAAGATAGACCTTGGGTGATGCCTGTGGCACAATGAGTAGGGTACCGGCCTCATATACTGAGGGTGGCAGGTTAGAACCCTGCCCCAGCCAAACTGCAACAAGAAAATAGCAGGGCATTCTGGCAGGTGCCTGTAGTCCCAGCTACTGGGGAGGGTGAGACAAGAGAATCGCTTAAGCCCAAGAGCTGGAGGTTGCTGTGAGCTTTGATGCCACTCTACTGAGGGCAACAAAGTGAGATTCTGTCTCAAAAAAAAGAAAAAGAAAGAAGATAGACCAACAAACATACAAAAAAATGCTCAATGTCACTAATAGTCAGGGAAATGCAAATTAAAACTACAATGAGATACCATCTTACCCTTATCAGAATGGCTACTGTTAAAACGTCAAAAAACAATAGACGCTGGCATAGATGCAAAGAGAAAGGAATGCTTATACACTTTTAGTGGGACTGCATATTAGTACAATTTCTACGGAAAACACTACAGAGATGCCTCAAAGAAATAAATGTAGACTTACAATTTGACCCAGAAATCCCATTACTGGGTATGTATCCAAAGGAAATTAAGTCATTTACTAAAAACACACCTGCACTTCGATGTTTATCACAGCACCATTTACAATTGCAAAGATGTGGAATCAACTTAAGCACCCTTCAATTCATGAGTGGATAAGAAAATTTTATACATATATATGTATATATATATACACACACACAAATATACATATATATATATATGTATATATATCCGCTTTCTTTATAAATGTACCATGGAGTACTACTCAATCATAAAAAGGAATGGAATAATGTCATTTGCAGCAACTTGGATGGAACTAGAGACTATTATTCTAAGTGAACTATCTCAGGAATGGAAAGCCAAACACTGTATATTCTCACTAATAAATGGGAACTAACAGATAGGTATACATGGGCGCATGAGAAACCAAGAAGTCGGACAGCTAGAAGGTAGATGAGGGACTAAAAACTTACCTATTGGGTACAATGAACACTATTTCAGTGATGGACACACCAAAAGCCCTAACTTAAGCATTCATTACACAAGATATTCATGTAACAAAACATTTATACTCCCTTAAGTAATATTTTGACATTAGAAAAAAAAGGAGGAGAGTGTCTCAAAAAGAAGAGTAAGGTTAACTGTACTTAATTCTGGGAGAGATAGAATAAGATGAGGACAGAAACATGTCAACTGAATTTAGCAATTTTAAAAGCATTAAAATGATCCAAGAGAGAAAAGAAGAAGAATTGACTTTCAATAGGATAAGGGAATAGAGAAAAGATAGAAATAAATTTAGGAAAGTCTATAGGGTTCCCGGTGGGAAAATATGAGAGTTTATTTCTTATGACTTCTATTTTCTTCATAAAATTTGAAGCAAGGTCTCCCTCTGAATGTAAGAGTAGAAAATAAGTTTTAGAGATTTAAGCAGCTAGGTAATCTTGAAAAATAGAAAAATGTACCCATTAGAGAAACATAGTTGGATTTAGGAGTTTTGTGTTAGGTATCAGATTGAGAATTGAAATGAGTAGAGTGATGCTTGGTCCATGAGATATATTTTCCACAACAAGGCTCAACTTGCACAAGTGTAAACACGAAGAAGATATTATAGATAGGAATGTTTATCCAAAGATTGTGTTTTTTCCAATACAATAAAATAGAGAGAAAGAGATACAATAGAATTATGATTATTTGCAAGGGAATAATTCTAATGGCTCAGTGGAATTTGGATTGAGCAACAAGAAAAATGAATCCAGGAAAATATGGGTAGATAGGAAAAAATGGTAAAATCAAAGGATTGATGGGCTTGCAAATCATAGAAAGAACAGAAGGAAGATTTAGGAGTACAGCGTAGGGAGATTGGGAAGGTAAAGAACAGAATGGAAATGGGTCCGGCGTGATGATAGATGACCGAAGTAGCCTGGACCCTGGCAGTAACTGACTGAGGTAAGCACGGATGTGACATATGGCAGGGTTACTCCTGACTTCTCTTTAATTGCTAGGGATGGAATGCTCCTTTGGTGATGCTGCAGGTAATAAACAGCAACTACCTGATGCCTGGTGAAAACCAGCAAGGCACAAAGGCAACTGAAGAAATCAAGTCTTGAAGCAGCTACATGATTGCCAAGTTGTGCGGCCAAGGAAATGATGGACCAGTACTAATTTGAACATAACCTAATCCTAATTGGCTGCTTTTTCTACCATCCAAAACTTTACTGAGAAAAGTGCAGCTGGCCCAGAACAGGAAAAAGGAGATAAAGAAAGTAAAATGTGTTGAGGTTTTCATAATGAGAATAACAATATATTCAGTCCTTGAGTGGGAAACAGCCTGTTCAATTTAATGCATCATTTTTTTTTATTTTTGAAGTTTGTCAACAATCCATTTTGCAAAAAGGGAAACTGAGGCATGGAACACAAAATAACTTGCTCTCCATTGTTTCAGCAAATTAATTTTAGAAGCAGAAATGATGATTGCTTTTTAGGCCTGCATCATAAGCACTTATTCCCAAATAAAGTGGGTTAAATAAAAGGCAAGGAAAATTAGTTTTGCTCTCTGTACCCTTGCCTGGTAATGAAATATCCAATTAAAAGAAATTATGAGCCTTTAAGGATGATTGCTCTTGCACAAAGTGAACTGAAATGGAAATTCATAACCACAATCCCATATCCATCATATAAGACCATTAATTGGAACAATTTTCATAAAAGCTTAGGTTGAACACTCTCATTAGGAAGGCATACCTTGTGAAGCAATACCCAGCTTCAGTTTGGAAAATGTTCCAGGGCTCTCTGCTCTTTGAGCCACAGGATTCAGAATTGCTTTAGAAATGTCATTTATAGCAATGCTTACTGCAGTAAACAGCTGAGAGCTTGTCCAGTCCTTGTTATATAACATTTCCAGGATTTTACCTAATAAACACAAACTTTTTTAAGCCTTCAAAAAATGAAATTAGATGATGTATGCTTTATTTACATACAAGTAAATTTTTGTAGAACATATATACATGATATATATTCAGATATATATATGTAATGTCTGACATTACTAGGGTGCTAATAAATGTCCAAGTTTAATTATATAAATGTTAAGTAAATACTGAGCTTTTCACCCTAAAATTCTTTTAACAGCATACCCACAAAATATTTCTGAATTAAGGTTTCTCTAACAAAAGTGTATTCACAAATATGCCATGAAATTTAATTTGGCAGCTCTAATATTTTTCTTCAATTCAGTAAATACTTAATCTCTGTTTCTTTCAAATGCATGAGGATATTCAGAGTAGGAGGGTGTTCTTAAGCTCATTGAATACAAATTGACATTTGATTTTTTTCTCTGGTTTTTCCTGTGTATCATTTTCCACACAGAAATATTGTATGATAATTAATCACTTATCCAAACCATTATGTATTCTGCCAGGATTTTGATGTATTCTCATACAGCCAGTGCTGACAAAGGGATGGAGAGCAAATTTAACCGAGTCTGTGTATGCTTGCTGCATTTTGGCTCCTGTTGAGAAATATGTTTCGGTATTTGCAGACCAAAAATAAAAATGAACAGCTACATGAAAGGATGAGAAGAATTAATCACCACCTTTGGCACCAATCAGATGAAATACCACTGTAATAACAATAATAGCTAATATCTCTTGTGTGTCTATTACATTTCAGCAGCTCTTCCTAGGGCATTACACATATTATATTAACTCCTTAGAAATCTCCTGACACTTCCATAAGGATTCTGTTTCTTTAGGGTATTCTAAGGCAAGCTACAAAAACTATAATAGTTTCCAGTGCCCCTAAGCCAATAGACAAATTATCAGATAGAATCTATCAGTTCTATGTAGTAACAGTATTATAAGAGTTTAGGATTGGCACTGTGCAGGCAACTACTAATCCCAATTGTAGGTGGTAGGAAAAGTTGCAGCATTTTTGCTCCAGAGACCATAGATTTAAACCAGGAAAATTGTCCATGAATACTAACATATAATATAGCAATCAGCCTTAAAATGATCCACCACATTTGCTTAACAACATGCAATGGGATGTGATTAAAGGCAAAGAAGTTTTATGTAAGCGTCATAGATATTGGTGTCTTTAGGACACCACCCCAATAAATGTGGATTTGAGAGCTAGCTGAGATGATTTCTCCTCTGGACTATATTTATACTGCTTTTCATTTTATTTATTACCACTTATACTTTGCTAATCCTGAGTCCAGTGGCTACATCTGAGAACTAACAACCTGGCAATACAAACCAGGATGGAAGATGCTAAAACCCCTCCCCTAGAAGACTGATCCATGAAAAAGTAACTAAATGCATCCATGTAACCTAAAATAGGGGATAGAAGAGCATAGACTAAAAATCTGGAAATAAGATGAGAGGTAGAAAACACTTTGAAATGGCTGTTCAGGGTTATGTTTATCTTTACTTCTTTGCAAAAAGGAAGTGTTAAGTTCCAGTAAGGGCCTCCAGGTAAAAGGTTTAGGGTGAGTAGGAGGATCTTCATAAATGATGAGATGAAGAGAATTGTATGAACAAATTTTCTTAAGCCAAGTGGAACAAAATAGCCCTCTGGCCATAATGGGCGAGATATAGTTCTCACCATGGGAGCTTGTGAGTTGCCATAGAGACCTATTGCCTCTTCCAAAATGGTCACTTAACATAAGAGTTTAACTCACTAAGAAGGTGGTGTCACTTACTGCAAAATTAATATCACATTAGAAGGGACATACATACCCAGTTTAGAGATTTGAATTTAATTCATACAATTAATGAAATCAAGTGGCAAAAATTTCTACAAGACCCATCTTTCAAAAGCATGCTCTCAGAAAAGCTAGCAGTCAGTTCTTTACAGATCCCTGACTCTTCTTGTGATTAATTTGGGGATTATCTCCCCCCACACACAGCAATATAGGAGGGAAGATATTTCTGGACCTAAGGGAGAAAGAAAACTATAAAAGATTGTATATTACTCACATGTAAGGCAAGCAAAGTAACAATTAAATTTTCAGATAATGACTAATATCAGGGACTCTGCAAATATAAGATTTTCTCTCATATGATTATTTTTCTTCTTCAAGTTCAGGTTATAAAATTGAGGGTGAAAATTCTGTCCTTTGAAAAGAAGACTACATTTGTCTAGTTTAATGCCATGATCTTTCTAGTGTTCATAACGGCAAATAAAGCACAACTTGGTACCATATACTAATATTTACCTGAATTTGCAAAGAAGTAAAAAAAAAAGACAAACAACATGGTGTGTTTCCATCACCCAATTAATATGAATTTAATATCATATTCTTTACACTGAAAATACATTTTAAATAAATAATATAATAGTTATTCAGAAAAAAAAGAAAAGAAGACTATAAAATGAAATTTCATGATTGTGCTCAGCTGAATATAAAAATTTATGTTTAAGGGTTATTTCAATGGCTTATTTGCTTAAGAACTTAGATGTCTCCTTAAATAAAAAATCAAATCAGTGATTGAATGAAGTGATCATCCAAAACTGTCTGGAAGTGTTCATAAAAAAACTGAAGGATTTGGAAGCTGGGTAGTCCTAGCAGCCTAGCAGGAAGTCTACATTATTTTAATTCTCACAATAATATACTATTTGTAAGAAAATGTTAAAGAAAAGTGAACATTTGTAAAAATCTATTTTTTTAGGGTAGGGTTTTATTTTGGTTTTGTTTTGAAATTTTTTTCAACACTGGTATTGACAATAATATTTTAAATCAATATGTGCTCCTACATCCTACAGCATACACATTTATATAGATACATACATCTACATTCATATCTACACATGTAGTGTCAGATGAGCTCTTCTCTATGTGTTTTCCAAGTTCATATGTTTTACTAAAAATCCAGCAAAAAATAAAACTTAGAGATTGAATGTAAAATGTTAGGAGTTCAATCTTTATGAGAATAAAGGTATGTTTATTTAATGTGCTTCTTGATCTGAAATACAGATGTGAGCAAATAACACAGACACAAAAGCTCTGTTTGGAAGATGATGACAACTATCCATCTTCCTTCACCAACTTGATCTATCCAATACCTTTGGAAGTCTTTTAAAAATAGTTTCAAATCTCTAGATTTATACTTGCCAAAATGCAAACTCTGTTTCTTTCCTCCCTCAAGGTTCCCCTATCCTTACTCCAGTATGTTCAGTGAGCCTGAAAGACCACCTCTGTCTAAGAGTTTATTCTCTCATATTTATGTGGCTGCCTCATCAGTTTGGTGTTGTACCACTGGGTCCCACTAATTCTATGACTTCTGTGTCCTCTTGCTACAGTGCCTGAGGCATAGTCCCAACTATAGTCTAAGAGCCAAAGGAAGGAAGAGGAAGTCATGCCCATTGTCACCCTCTTCTACAGTTACTCCAAATTGTGATGCTGGGGTTCCCAATGGACCCAACTGGACCTGCCTCTTCGATGTATACATCATAGCAGATTTTTAAATGACCACAACTTACTTGTTACTTTTCCTATCAAGAAGGAATCTAATTCTCCCCTGCTTAAATACGGTTAGCCAACAGAATGATACAGAAGTGCTATTTGGGAATTTCCAAGCCAAGATCATTAAAAATTGTTCATTTTCTATTTGGGTTCTTTAAATGCTTGCTTTCCAAAAGCAGCAGTCACATAAAAAATCCAACTTCCCTATGGCCATCATGCTGCAAGGGAGTCCATGTAACTACTTAGAGAAGGCATATGGACACAGAGTGATGTCACCTGTTCTAGAACAAGTGTCAGATACACAGGTTAGGGAACCATGCTGGACATTCCAGTCCCACCAGAAATGAAGTAAAGAAGAACTGAGATCTAGTCCCATGACCTCCATCAAGCTTCTTCAGCTGTTGAATCTCCTCATTTCATTGTGGAGCAAAGACAAGCCACCTCCCTTTCAGGCTGCCTAAATTTCTGATCCACAAATTAGTGAACATAAAAAAACAGCTGTTTTACTCCACCAAGTTTTAGAATTGGTTTGCATAGACATACACACACACACACACACACACACACACACATACACACCCAGAGCCTTTTCTCAAGGCATGTCCATGAATAGCATTCAGAAGACTCTGATTCTATTAGTTCCAACACACACTTCTCCCCCAAACAGTACAGTATCAGTAGACTTTCAAATGGCCATAATTTAATCTGTAATTATCTCTTTATGTAAAAGATTTTTCCCTTACTTTTTTTTTTTTTTTAAAAAAAAAAAGAGCTTTCCAATAAATGTCAAAAAGGAGTAGAATCCCCAGCTGACATGAATCCTTCAAATGTAAGCTTGCAAGGACTGAGATGGATGGATGCTGCAGGATAGCTGGAAGCTCCTCTAGCAGAGATCCAAATTGGAGGAGGGGGAGAACAAAATTTCCCAAAGCCATAACTAAAGTAAATTGTCAAAGCACAATAGGTGGTTTGAGACCTAGCTATTTCCTGGTATTTTCTCCATTGTTAAAGTAGAGCAAAAAAAATAGCAATCTACTTTCTTTGACCTGTTTGCCCAGTAAGTAGGTGTTTCTTCCCCAACCAGTCAAGGCAGCAGCTAAATGCTTTCCCAAAAAAATGCCAAGGAGAATTATGCTCTTTAAAAGTGTACTAAAGCAGAATTGCATATTGAAAATTGAAAACTAATTGTTACAGACATTTTTAGTGACTGTTTAAAACTGGGCTGCTCTACATTGTTTATAAAAAAAGCATAAAATAATAGAAGAAATAATGCAATTAAATTGGGAATTTTAAATATTATTATTTAAATAATTTCTCTTTTTTGTCCTTTTGGGTATTTCTTTGTTGATGCTTATTTAATAAGTAAAGAGGGTTTTTTTGAGATGCTGGCACAGATGTGGAAAAAGGGAACACTACTACATTGCTGGTGGGAATGCAAACTAATATGGTCCTTTTGAAAAGATATCTAAAGAATACTTAGAAATCTGAAACTAGAACTGCCATTTGATCCTATAGTTCCTCTACTAGGTATATATCCAAAAGACCAAAAATTACATTATAACAAAGATACCTGTATCAGAATGTTTATTGCAGCCCAATTCATAATTGCTAAGTCATGTAAAAAGCCCAAGTGCTCATCAACCCACAAATGGATTAACAAATTGTGATATATGTATACCATGGAATATTATGCAGCCTTAAAAAAGATGGAGACTTTACTTCTTTCATGCCTACATGGATGGAGCTGGAAAATATTCTTCTTAGCAAAATATCCCAAGAATGGAAGAAAAAGTATCCAATGTACTCAGCCCTACTACAAAACTAATTTATAGGTTTCATATGAAAGCTATAACCCAACTACAGCATAAGAATATGGGGAAAGGGGCAAGGGAGGGGAGGGGAGGGGTGAGGATAGGCGGAGGGAGAATAATTGGTGGGATCACACTTATGGTGCATCTTAGAAAGGTACAGGTGAAACTTATTAAATGTAGAATCTAAATGTCTGCACACAATAATGAAGAAAATGCCATGAAAGCTATATCAACCAGTTCAATGAAAATATTTTGAATTGTACATAAAACCAGCACATTGTACCCCATGATTGCATTTATGTACACAACCATGATTTAATAAAAACAATTAATAAATAAATAAAGAGGTTTTTTTTTATTAATAAGTGTATGTTCTCACGAAAAGACTTGCAACTACTTTAGGAGTAAAGGATTACAAAGCCAGCACACTATGTTAAGCATAGGACTTTGTGCACACCAACTGCAATAGATTTGACCAAGGAATGTAAAATGTAGCTGGGTTGCAATTTTGGTGTTTGATTTTGTGTGCACTTGGCCTACAGAAATATTGGCTCAGCACACCACTTTTGGTCAGAATAACAGCTGCACCTGTGATCTTCTCTGGAGGACTAGGATTTCAAGTGTAGATTTTAACTAAATATTTTGCTTTGATCCTTACTGATCTGAGTAATAGCATTTTGAAAAAAATGTATTTCAATACCTTCAAAGAAAGTGAAACATCTGGGAATGTATCTAACAAAGAATATGAAGGATCTCTGTAAAGAGAATGATGAAACCCCAAGTAAAGAAATAATAGATGTTAACGAATGGGAGAACATATCATGCTCATGTCTGGGAAGAATCAAACATTGTTAAAAATGTCCACACTATCCAAAACAATCCACAAATTTAATGCAATCTTAATCAAAGCACCAACATCATACTTTGAAACTTCATTTCACATGGAACCAGAAATAAAAACCCAAATAGCCAATACAATTTCAAGAAATAAAAACAAATCTGGAGGCATCACATTACCAGACTTCTGGTTATACTACAAGTCTACAGTTATCAAAACAGCGTGGTACTGACATGAAAATAGAGATACAGAGCTATGAAATAGAATAGAGAACCTAGAGATGAATCCAGCCATGTATAGCCATATGATCTTTGATAAATCAGATAAAAGCATGCACTGAGGAAAAGGGTTCCTATTTAATAAATGGTGCTGGGAGCACTGGTTAGCCACACGTAGAAGACTGAAATTGGACCAGTACCTCTCAGCGCTGACAAAAATTGGCTCTCACTAGATAAAAGATTTAAATTTAAGAAATTAAATAATGAAAGTTCTAGAATGAAGTGTGGGGATAACTCTTGACAAAATTGGCCTGGGGAAATATTTTGTAAAAAAAAAAATCCTTGGCAATTGCAGCAATACCAAAAATAAATAAATAGGACACAATCAAGCTAAATAGCTTCTGCACAGCTAATGAATGGTACAACAACTAAGGCAAACAGCTTCAGAAAGAGAGAAGATATTCGCATCTTATGAATCTGACAAAGGGCTGATAGCTACAATCTACAGAGAACTCTAATCAACAAGAAAAGAGCAAACAACCCATTTATAAGCCGGCAAGAGATTGGAAAAAAAAATTTCTTGGAAGATGACAGATGAATGGCCAAACACATGAAAAAATGTTCATCATCCCTAATCATCAGACAAATGCATATCAAAACCACTCTGAGATATCACTTAACCTTAGTGAGGATAGCCCACATCACAAAATCCTGAAATTGCAGTTGCTGGCATAGATGTGGAAAGAAGGGAACACTTTTGTACCGTTTGTGGGACTGCAAACTAATAAAACCTCTATGAAAAGAAGTACGGAGAATTATCAAAGAACTCAAAATAGACCTTCCATTTAATCCTGCAATTCCATTACTTGGTATCTATGAGAAGAAAAAAAATCATATTATCATCAGGACATTTTCACTAGGTTACTGAAGCTCAGTTCACAATTGCAAAGACATGGAAGCAACCCAAGTGCCCATCAACCCATGAATGATTAACAAATTGTGGTATATGTATCCCATGGCATACTATTTAGCCATAGAAAAAGATGAAGACTTTACATCTTTTGTGTTTACCTGGATGGAGTTAAAACACATTCTTCTTAGTAAAATATGGCAAGAATGAAAATACAAGTATCCAATGTACCCAATACTAGTTGATAAACCAATAAACAACTACATGCTCACCTGAAAGAAAAACACTGTTACCTGAATTTCTTTCCTCAGTAGGTCCTTGATCGTGGAGATTCAAAGAATGAACCTACAGACCACAGATCAGTGGTAAGGATTTATTACACAGAAAGGAAAAAAGAAAGATTAAAAAGCATCAGAGTTTCCGCAAAGGAATTCTCCACATGAATCCTTTGTCTAGAGGTGTATAAATAGTATTGAGAATTACATTTTGGCCAGGACCCGGTAGGTGGAAACACGCCTTTTCAAAGATGAGTATACTAATAAATTAATTAATGCTGTCCTTCAGCAGGGCAAAGTCATTAAATCTTTGCAGTTTTTGCTCTAGGGAAAACATTAGGGCGTGTGCCCCTGCTCAAGGTGGAACCACCCAAAATCTTTTGGAGTGCTTTGTTTACCACCTTGCTAGAACCCAGAGGGCGTGGCCTGGAAAGGGCAGCCTGTTTGTGCGGAGGGGAGTCTGATTTCTGAGTTCACCTACACCTAAAGAATAGGGGGTACTTGTGTAGCTCTGAGTGGGGATCCCTGTATCAAAACAAGTATACTCTACTGAGGCATAGGGGAGAGAAATAAACGGAGAAAAGGGAGAAGAGAAGGTGATTGGTGTGTTCTTACCTAACGTGCACAGTGTGAGGATGTTCAGCACACCTACTGGGTGGAGGGCTCAACTGCTACTTGTGCTTTACCTTAGAAATGAAAGTAAAGTAACCTAAACATTTATATCCTCTTATTAATCTGAAATTTAAATAAAAGAGAAAAATGTGTTTGTACAAATTGTCCAACTTATTCTTACTGTTTCAGTGTATTAAATATCTATTCTGTTTTTATATTTGATTTGGTGACTGTTTCAGTTTATTATATATAGATGACTTCCACAAAACTGGTAGTGGATTTAAAACAACTGTTTTATTTTGGTCACAGTTTTGTCGTTCAGGAATTCAGGAATAGTTCAGCTGGATCATTGTGACATCTATTGGGGATACTGGGGTTGGACGTTCCCTCTGCAATCTAGCTTTTTCACTCATGTTTCTGGAGCCTCAGAATCAGCCTCAGAAGCCCCAGCACAGTGTTTCTGCCATATTCTATTAGTCAAGCAAGTCACAATGTCAAGCCCAGATTCAAGGGTAAGGGAATCAGGAATTTTACACCACTTCTCAATGGAAGTGTAGCAAAGAGTTTGTAACTATCTTTACCAAAGTCATATCTTATAAAATTTATCATTTTATCATTCAAAGTATTAGGATGCTAAATCAAGATAAGGGTATTTTCCCAAAGGCTTCTAAGAAATCAGAGTCATGTTTGATATTTGTCTGTAGACCTCAATTTTCACAAAGAATTCATCTGTTATTGGTCTTATTTGATCTATTAGTTAATGCCAAAGAGGAATCGTTTCAGGAAATTCTGTGTAGTCTTTGGCTGTTACCCTCTATGGCTCATCCTGAAATCGTCTACAGAGAAAATTAGTCTATGTTTTTCTAAGATATGGATCATAATCTTTGCAGGATTCCCTTCATAAAAGGACCAGAGACCTAGGAAAAAAGAATACTTAATCCCAAAACATATCGAAAAAATTGCTATGTCCTGGAAAAATCTAGGTCTACTAAATGCAGCTTGTTTTTAATGAAAAAATGAAATGAGAATTGTTCAAAGATTTTGTAAGAAGATTTCCAAAGGGGAAATAGAGTTGGAGTCAGTGACAGAACATCCAGTAACAAAGGATGAGAAATGGTACTAGTTACTTAAAAAAAAAAAAAATAGTAACTGCAAATGCTAGATTCCAACAGGACGACATGGTTTATACAACTCTTGGCTCCTCTGAAAGAAGAATAAGAAAAGGAGTTTGAGGGTTCCCCAAAGTTCATATTTTCCTCCAGGCTATTTTGGGTGGTTCTTTATGTACTTGGAAACTTTATGTATCTTTGGGGAAAGGCTAGATTTTCTTTACTTTTGTGGTCTGCTTCTATTACAGTGCTTGATGGATTCTGTATGGACCTAAACACCAATTAAATTAATCCTGAGACACTTTGCAAGGTCCATTAAAAATTAATTCATAATCATCTGACAGCCCACCTCTGTTCAGGATATATACTGGGTTTCATTTATGCATTAATTCTCATTTATCTTGAAGGCAAGAATAGATTGAGGAATCTAATGTGTTTATAATTTAATGAAATTTAACATAAAGAAAAAGTATCTAAAAGGTTGTAGCAAATCAGAGTGCACATTTCAGAGAGGGGGAAGAAATAGATAATTATAATAATGCTGACCTTAAATCCAACCCTTCACCACAATGGAGTAGAATGGTAATAGGAAGTGAACTCACCTTCACTTCTGCCATATTTAAATGAGGCTGATCCAAAGAAACTAGATTTCTACTGAGATGCATGTGATAAAATATGCATACCAAATTTAAACATGAGAGCATATAAAAAAATCAGTGACCATCGTAGTTGCCCATCTAAAAGCAACACCAGGTAGAACATATGTTTGTTCCAATTCCAAGAATCATGAAGAATTTACTACTATAACTCAGTCACGTGAATGTTGGGAAAAGAAATTTCTATCAGACTTTGCAGGATCCATAAACTTTACTGCATAGTCAATGAAAAGATAAATTTTGATTAAATGTTAAGAATTTTATGTGTGCTTTAGAGATAGGGCCTTCAAAAATTTGGGCTAACAAAGGTGGACTTTGATTTGAAGCCTCATAATTCCTCCTTCAGAGTGGACTTAGCAGCAGGATGGGCTATCATGTTAAAGAGACTTTCTGTTTGAGCTTAGTGCATTTGAGTATGAAAAGAAATAAGTTATGTGGTGGCTCCATTCCAGATGTCAGTATATACAATGTATTTTACATATTACAAAATTGCTAATTTGGTAGTCATGAATGAAAATGCGTATCTGACACAAACATTCAGTTTCTCTGGCTAAAGATGATAAAGTGAGCACCTGAGTTTAATGTCCCCAAAGAAATAAAATCTTTAAAAAGAGGAATAAAAATGGAAAATAATCTGTATTACCCTTGGAAAATAAAGAAGGGCTCATATATCCTCAAGAAATTTATAAAATGTCTACATAAATAAAGAAACAAGAACTAAAGTGAGAAAAGTGATAATCAAATCACAATTCACTTCAGCAGAAGACATATACTTGAAAACCAAGAAAAAATGACTTTCCACAAGTAAAAACAGATAATGTTTGGTAGCCTTTGCTGTGTGGTCATACTCAATTACAGTTGACCCTTGAACAACACAGGCTTGAAATGCCCATGTCTACTTATAAATGAATTTTGTTCTGCTTCTGCCATTCCACCTCTGACCAGCAAGACCAACCCCTTTTCTTCCTTCTCTTCTCCAGCCTACTCAAAGTGAAGACAATGAGGATGAAGGTATAATGATCCACTTTCACTTAATGAACAGTAAATACATTTCTCTTTCTTATGATTTTCTTAATAACATTCTCTTTTCTCTAGCTTACTTTATTGTAAGAATATAGTATATAGTACATATAAGACAACATGCATTGATCGACTATTTATATTATCTGTAAGACTTCCAGTTAACAGTAGACTACTAGTTAAGTTTGGGGAAAGTCAGAAGTTATATCTGGATTTTTAACCATGAGGGGAAGCTGGCATTCCTAACCGCCACATTATTCAAGGATCAACTTATGTGTCTAAATGCAACATGATATTCTGGATTGCATCCCGGAAAAGGACGTTAGTGGAAATATCGATGAAATCCAAATAAAATCTTAATTATACTAGTGTCAATTTCTTGATGGTGACAAATGTACCATGACTATGTAAAATGATAACACTAAGGGAAGTTAAGTGAAGAGCATACAGGCACTCACTACTACTTTCTTTTTGTTTTGAAATTTTCAACAGGATCCATTCTTGATACTTACTCCTGGCTACAATTTTCCCAGAAGACAGAGGCAGGAAATGTAGAGGCAATGCTCATGCTGACATCTAACAAGCACTAACATTCCAATTAGAGAATTGTGAGCACTAGGCCAGCTAACTTACTTTAGGAGGCAAACAATCACAGAAATGTAATCATTCAACACAGAGGTGAAGCTCTCTGTCATGGCAACCACCATCTGTAGTTCAATCACACTCTCTACTTCTCTTAATCAGGTAATCTGATCTAGCTAAGGATAACCTAACTACAGCCAAACATTGTGTCTCCCTTCATGTGGACCTGCATCACTTCTAGTGCAATGGCCATTGTGGATGTGATCAAAGTGAAAACCAAGTACTAAACTGTGGCAAAAAGAGCAAAGGACAATTATGGACTGTATGATAACATTCCACATTTCCAAATAGAAGGACCAATTTTAGAAATTAAAATGAATATTTCTAATAAGTAGAGCTACTACCAAAAACAGGAAAAAATCTTGCAGAATGTCTAATTCGCATTCTCTTACACATTCCAAGACACTTTCTATTTATAGAGCAAAAGCAAGCACTCGTGGAGCAAGGAAAATTGGATATTGATTAGGATTGTTTGGAGATAAATAACATAAATGGAGAATTTAATATTTCAGGAGAGTTGGTGAGTGGAAGGTTGAAAATTACAGGAATTGACTCAGTAAATTAGAAGATAAGTACAAGAAATTTTTCAAGAACTTGGAAGAAGTATTATGCTATTGTAGATATTTAGAATTTATCAAGTATGCAAAACATTCCAGAGTGTATGCATATATATGTGTGTGTGAGTCTGGATTTGTTTCTTTACACCCTTATCAATAGTAATTTTTATTGCTTTTCCGAGTAAAAAAAAAAAATCCGTATTTGATCTCTGGTGACCTGTTGTCTTTTGCTGATACATGCATAGGATTTTTCAAGATATTCTTAAATTTCAATTTTTATCAAAGTATATTTCTTTTATAGTTTGGTATGATTTTTCTTCTATTGGAGGTAGAGTTAGGTATAGAGACAGAGACAAAAATAGATGTAGAGATAGAGAAAAACACACTGGAAAAATATATGAAATCTATATATGTGTATATACACATACAGATGCACACAGATACACATAGATGGACATATATTACATGTGTGTAGCTATCTTGTGTGTGTAAAAACATATATGGCTATGTAGCTTTTACTTTTCTTCTATTGAGGCCACATATGTTAATAAATGTAAGCATGTGTGTGTATGTCTGTGTGTTTATATGTTAGGGTTTCCAAAAGAAGAGAATGAGGACAATAACAAAGGTATACTCTCCTAAAACTTTAATTAGTGAAGATGAATTTTAAAACATTTGAATGTATGGATAAAATCAAGTAGAATGCCAGCAATTAGAGTTTTTAACTCAGCAATTCAGTTCTAGGACTTATCATAAGGGAAATTATTGCAATGTGATTAATAATAATAAAGAGTTTATAAATCAATTAAATATCCAATAATAGAATATTTTATGCATATTATGGCCAATCTGTATGATGAAATACTATGCAACTATTAAAAATAAGTTAGTAGCTATTTGACATAAAAACTGAGTTTGCAATATCTTTTACAAAACAGACTGCAAAATAACAAATGAAATAATTTGTTTTACTTGATGGTATTTGTATGTATTTATTCTGCATACATATGTAATGGAATAAAATGTTAAAAATACAGAAAACTTTAACCATTATTATTTCTGAGAAGTCGAACTAGATATTTGTATTGTTTTTTCATCTCTTGCATTTATAATTTCACTCCAATGAATATACATAATTGTTTTTAAAAATATACATATTAATATATTTACCATGAGAAAATAAAGTATTAAAATGTGTCATCTGCTGGACAGAATCTCCAGAATCCTGCTATGTTGCTTATTATATTCCTATGTTCTCATAACCTGAACAGGAAAACACTGGGAAGAAGTTGGGCGTTCATATGCCCTTTTCGAAGTATAACTTTTTATTTTCTTTTTGATACAGGTGTATTTATTGCTGTCTAATGGTAAGCAAATATTTTTGTTCTTACCACTTTATCTTTTCTTTCCACTTTGGAATTCACATGAACACTGTTGACTTGCTGGGTGTTGTGTATGTGTGTGGCATGTATGTATGTGTGTGTTTTCCAAGCTTGACTATTCAGATCATATCCAACAGTGCATCTCAAAGAAGCCTTATATAATTCAAATTCCTTATGTGAATAAAATGTCAACACAGTTTCTCTCTAAGCTCTCAGCAAACCAGTGTCAAATATGTTGGCACTGTTGGATACAGAGTAAATAATTTTTACACGTTGTGTGCTTTTATTCTTTAACAAAGGCTAGGAGAAGAGACTGTTTTATCCCCCTCCCCTTACCCCTCCCCCCTACATTTTTCTCTTTCTTCTGCCTCCAGTGCCCTTGAAGGCTGTATTGAATCTGACAAAGGATAAAGTAGCAGGGAGTGGGAGAAACTAAAGATACCAAGGGGCTCCAAATGCCTGTCTGAAAATCTTTTTACACAGCACCTGGGTCACTTCCCTCCTCTGATAGGCTTTTCTCTATGTGATTGTGTTTATGTCAAGAGAAGAAAAAAAAACACCAGCTTCCTTGTTGTTGAATGCTGCTTTATAGAATTCCACCGCCTTCACTTTCCACTTAACTACCTCATTTTGTTTGAAAGAGGCTGCCTTTCCAGCTTCATCTGTGATCACCAAGAACACACAATCCCCCCCTTCGTTCACTGGGTGACCTTTACATTTGACTGAGGGGAAAAACGTGCCTTGAAACCTAAAGTAATTTTGGCAAAGAGGTCTTTAAAAAAAATGTAACTGAGACTGCCACATACAAAAATAAATGCTGCTGGTTTCATTGTTATTCATCTAGTGTTGCTCTATGCATTTTGTTTAGGAATTGCAAACACAATACCCATGTTCAGAAATGAATGCGACATCACAGACAGGAGTTTCCCTGGGGTATGGTGAACGGTGACAGCCCAAGTACCACCGTGCAGTTATTTTTATTTCTTGCAAAAGGAAGTGTGTTTAGGGCATATCACACACTCCTGTCAAAATCAAGTGGCTTCAAGAATAAGGCAGCTGGACAGTTACCTGGGAGACCACAATAGGGACTAGTTGGCACTGAGTCCTAACACAGGAGATGACAGGATGTTTACATGCATATCCTGTAACTAGACGAGAGAGCCCAACAATCTCTGTTACCTAGGACTATCAAGCAGAGCTGCCTTCTACACATATCCTCTGCCTTGAGGGAGGATGCTGTAGATGAGAACAAGGACCAAAAGTGAAGATGAGGCTTTCGTAGGCAATCTAGGCTCTCCTTCCTTCCCTGGCACCTCCCTCCCATCACCACACACACCCTTGATGGGTGTCAAGAGATGTCAGAGAAAAACAGTCACAAATTTGAGATGGATAAATGGTCAAAGAAAGATCCTTTTATAGTTCTGGCCTTAAAAAAGTGAAAGTGTTAGAGCAGCAAGTGGCAAAGGCTAGTCAGCAAACTAAAAAAAACAAATAAGGCATTAGTAAGAAAAATAAGTTTTATTAACAACCTGCACAGCAAGATGGGGCCCATCCTAGTGACTGTAGGAACCATGGAAAGAGCAGCTCTGTTTTAGACACAATTTTGTGGTGTATCAGTGGCTTCTTGGAAGTCTCCCAAGATTTTAATTAAATCTGTTTTTGAAACAGACCACCTGCAAGGTTTGGGAAACAACTTACTGGCAAAATCTTAATCAGCCTCATTCCCATAATAACCCAGATCAGCCTGACCCAGATGAGTCCAAAATAGGCTAACTGCATTTGTCATCCACTCTACTAATATTTAGCTAGCTACCTAACAAAAGGACAGGCATTAAACCTGATTCACCCTCATCCCAGGGTCCCCTCTGGAAAAATCTTGAACTTCCCACTTTTCCAAGACCTGGCTGATAGATGGGTACTTATCTTCTCAAGACAACAGCAGTTCAACCTGGTTGGTAACTAGAAAGTCAAAACAAAAACCTAGAGTGATTAAAAACTTATACTGAGGTATCCTATCAAAGGAAGGAAAAACTAAATACAGTTCTATAAAATCACTCTAGTGAATATTTTGAAGAGTTTCCAGAAAATGAATTATTTCTACTCTATAAGTTATGCTGATATAACAAATAAACCTCAAAACTTCACAGACAATAG
Organism: Arctocebus calabarensis; assembly: GCA_963573935.1. NCBI lineage: Eukaryota > Metazoa > Chordata > Mammalia > Primates > Lorisidae > Arctocebus > Arctocebus calabarensis. The sequence goes on along the minus strand of CAUYON010050767.1, from coordinate 14,960 downwards.
ACGTTATAAGGTCAAGATTAGTACTTGTCGGTGCCACATGTTATCATTCAAGTCCCCAGGATAACATTTGCCATCATCAATGCATGGCTTCTAGAAATACCCTGACATCAAGATGCAGCTGAAGGATGGGAAAAGAGACTGTAGAAGGTCTCAGAATAAGAGGTGTTAGGCTGGTAGTGGTGATCACCCCTCTTCCCCACATGCATGGCATCACCTAGATATAAGAAGACCTGAGAAATGGGGTCCACGGCTGAGAACTACATCCCAGTCACAACTCTATGTTATAGAAAGGAAACCTGAATCTGAGCTCGCTGTCTACCATAGGACCTAAGGGATCGTCTCTTTCAGGGCTTTTCAAAATGAGTTCCTCAGAGTTCTACACCTATTCTCTCTACACACTCACTTCAGCTAAAGAAAAAAGAAGTTTCCATGGCTTTCAAAACCATGGCCCAAAGCAGGAGAGGTCACATCCAAAATAATATAGAAAGTAAGTGGGAAACTCTCAACTCAATATTAATGGTGTCAATTTTCATAATTTCCTGCCATTATTTTCATTACACAAATCCTACCTGCTTGCTGGAGTCAAAGTACAACATCCATATTTACAAAAAGAATGAGATAAGAATTACCTATAATCTCATAGCCCAGTGGTAACCACAATTAATACCAGGCATATTTTCTTCCATCTGTATGCACCTAATATCAGACTACACATACCGCTTTGTAAATTCCTTTAATTGTGTATGATAAAGCTATAAATGAATATATTTATAACTCTTCATTTCTATTGGCTACAAAATACTCTACCATATAAATGCAACAAAATTTAACTAATTGATCTTTTAATGCTGAATGTGTCATTATGGTATTTCCGTAGTTGGGCCACCTACCTACATTGACTAGCTCCTTATATTGACATAATTTTCAAAGACTGGACATGCACCACATGTAAGTACATGTCAGTATAGTAGGCCTAGTTCCTTATGCTGACCATTTTGTTACAGTATCTTGAATGGCCAATTTACAGAAGTTCTACCTTATATGCTAATGTTTCATATTTATAAGTAAAAGTATTGTGATTTTTTTCACTCATTCATTTATTAATTCAAAATTTTTATTTAAATTCAAAAGATACTACGGTGAAAAATGTCAGAAAAAACAGAGATCAGCATCCCCACCCTCCAAGTTCTTATGTCCCCATGAAAGACAGACTATGAATAAGATGAATAAATAAAATATGTGGTATGTTATATAGTGCAAAGAGGAATAATAAAAGAGGCCAAAAAAAAGAGGAAATAAAGTGTAAAAAGGGAGGCTAGAGAAGGTCTCACTAATATTAAATTAAATGTCATTTGTAAAAGGTCTTCATGACCTAAGGAGACAATCTGTGACAATTTAAGAAAATAACATCCCAAAAAAGCATTTTAGGAACAATAAACAGCAAATGCAAAGGGCCTGAAGCAGTGTCACTGGCTACTGAAAAGGCCAGAGAGGGCGGCTCAGAATGAACAAAAGGAAGGGTCGTGAAACATTACATCACAGGGGCAACAGGTGGAAGAACAGTTGGCATCTGTCTTTCTAACATAATTATAGCTAATGCTCCACTTTTAATCTTAAACATGCTCCATTTGTAATGACGAATTATAGAGTTGCCTTTCTCCTAGGTCATTATAAGACCTATAATTTTTGTGTTAAATAGGAACCCATTTTAAGAAAAAGAGTAACATCTAATGCATGTTGTAGGAGATGTGCCTGTCTGCTGTGCTGAAGGAAAGCATGGAAGCAAGAAAATTCATTAGGAGGTTATACCATTAAATCAAGCTAGCAACGGGGATCAGGTGGGGTCCCATCCCTAGTGGAGGAGATTAGAAAGCATCAGATTCTTGATATATTTGAAATATGTACCATAGCCTGTGATATTGCTGACAGATTAGATATAGGATGTGAAAAAGATAACGGATGACTCCAACATTTTTACCCCAAAGTTGGAAGAAACTGCAGGTAGACCAGGTTGAGGTAATGAGATATCGGAATTACAGCAGGACATGTTAAGTGTGAAGTGCCCTTCAGATGTGACACAGACATGGAGACTCAAATTCAGAAGTGAGACCCAGATGGTGATCCCTACCCAGACTATCAGCATAAAGACTTGAAACAGAACAACATCAATAAAGGGGTAAGTGAGAAATACCCTTGGACATGAAAACATTAAAACAAATCTTTTTCAACTCTTTGTCCTTACAAATAGTTTTTAAATGACTAGATCAAATTTAAAGAATTCGACACATCCTACCAAATTGCTATTCAAAATCAAGTTCATGTTTCAAATATTTTACTGATACTATATATTTTTATATTCAAAAATGTTTTTCAGATAACAGGCAAAATAGGATCTCATAATTGTTTTAATTTGAATATCTGATTCTAATAAGGTTCTACACTTGTCCCTTTTTTCACATGGTCCACTTTGATTCTTTTTTCATTGAATTGCCTCTGTTAATCTTTATTCATTTTCTTATTAGTTTGCCTTTTATCATTGCTTTAGAAGACTTTTTAATATATCAATGTTGGCACTCTCTTTTTTATGCACTGAAAATGTTTCTTAAGAAAATTTTTTATAATTGGCTATTTCACTTTAACTTTAATTACAAGGTTTTGTCTAATTTTTTTATTTTTATTTATTTAGTTATTTAGTTATATTTTTACACAACTGAATTTATTCAACCTTGCCCTTAGGGCTTTGGCCTTTGATGTTAGATTTTTTTTAAATATATTAGAAATTCCATAACACATCTATTGTCCTAGGCAGAGTAATGGCCCCCTCAAAGATGCCTATGCTTAATCTCCAGAAACAGTGACTATATTACCTTATATTGCAAAAGGACTTTTCAGATGTGATTAAGTTACAGATCTTGAGATTGGCAGATTATCTTGAATTATTCATGCATCAGTCAGGGTTTAGCCAGAGAACTCAGAGAGTGGGTAACATATATTAAAGGTTTTTTGCAAGGAGGTAGTTTACGCAATTGTAGGAACTGGCGAGGAGCACTGGAAATTCTAAAGTTATCAGGAAGTTCAGGACGGAATTCCACACACGGTGAAGTTTACTTTCAAACATGGAACTTCATCAACTAAGTCTCAGTTCTGTTTTCAAGGTCTTGCAACTAGTTGGCTCAACCTCATCCAGATTAATTGGAATTTAATCACACTTATAAAATGCATCCAGAGCAACACCTATTCATGTTTGATTGAATTAAGTGGAAACTATAGTCAAATGAACACCTGAAAATAATCATCACAATCCCAATGGGCCCAATGTAATCATAAAAGCCCCAACAAAATGGAGGCAGGAAGTATGGTTAGGGTCAGAGAAGGAGCCATGACAGTCGAAGCAGAGAACAGAGAAAGAGAGAGGTTTGAGGATGCTACACACTGTTGGCTTTGAACATAGAGGAAGGACTCATGAGTCAAGAAATGCAAATGGTCTCTAAGAGGTGGAAAAAGCAAGGGAACAGATTCTCTCCTAGAGCCTCCAGAAAGTAAGCAGTCCTCCTCATCCATTTTAAACTTCTTGCCTTCAGAACCATAAGATAATCATAAATTTTTATAGTTTTAAGCCACTAAATTTGTGGTGGTTTGTTAGAGCAGCAACAGGAACTTTTGTTCCTGTTTGTTAGAGCAGCCCAAGAAAATAGTATATATATATGGGTGTAGAGGGTTGTGTTTGTGTATGTGAGAAAAAAGTGAGAAGTGGTAGGAAGGAGGGGAAGAGAAGTGTGTTTGCATATGTGTGTGTGTGTGTGTGTAAAACGTTTCCGGATTTGCTATTTGCTTCCATTAAGATGAACCCATACATTTCTGGATCAACATGACACTTTGTTAAATATATTCATTTAATATAATTTTATAGCAAAATTAAAGGAGTATAATATATATGATATGAAATTTCTAATATTGTTTGTTAAATCTAACATCAAAGGCAGAAGTTCTAAAGGCAAGATTAAGAAAATTTGTTCAATGTTTTTAGACTAAACTTTAAAAAAAATCTTGACAGTTTCTCACATAAATGGCTTCCCTCCTAAAAACATATCATTGTTATTTTAATTTGAATCAAAAAATGTATATATTAGGCTACTGAGAAGATTTTCCTCCCCATCTATTCAAATATTCAATAAGTTTAAAGAGTATACAAAAATATGTATATTTATACATCTATGAAGTATGACAGTTACGTTTGTGAACTCATTCTATAAAAATGGCTACAAACCTCATTGCTAAAAATCACTACGGTCGTCTTCAAAATACTTCCCTTGGGAAGCTATGCGCTGATGCCACCACCTGGTCCACCCTTCAAAGCAATTTTGAAACTTTTTCTGGAATGGCCATCAAAGCTGTCATATTACCCTTGATGTCCTGAATGTCACCAAAAATGTCTTCCTTTCAATATTCTTTTTGTCTTTGGGTAAAGAAAAAAGTTATTGGGGGGGGGCAGCTCAGGTAAGCAGGGAAGATATTCCAATACAGTTATTTATTTACTGGCGAAAAACACCCTCATAGTCATGTGAGCTGGTACATTGTTGTGATGCAAAAGCCATGAGTTGTTGTCCAAAATTTTCAGTTAAGATTTTCCTATTTATCTGTGTTTACTTGGTATGCTATCCTTCTCAAAGTCAGCTGACAATTATGATATATATAATTCAAAGAATTTTCACAATGTTTTCATCAGTTCTGCTCATTACTGGCTGCCCTGACTTCCCTTCATCAATGATGCTTTCTCTCTCCACAGAAAAACATATAATCTATTTCTTCACTGCCATTTTCTTCATGACATATCCCCACAAACTTTTCCCTGATTTTTCTTCCATTCTTGCCAAATTTAACAAGGAATTTATGAATGTTTGTTCATTGCTCTAATTCTAACTTCACATTCTTGCAGTGGCACACAAAACACACAACAATAATGAACACCACACAGCAAGACATCACCACACGTCAACATGAACACAGCTGTGAGACATCAATATACCAAGGTAATGAAACCTTACTAAGTTGTTTGTACAGTGCTGTCACTGTTAAGGGTGGCAAGTTTACAAATTTAATTGTCAGACCCTGTATGTACAGTCACATGCCACATAATGGCATTTTAGTCAATGGCAAACCACACATAAAGATTATAATGGAACTAAAAATTTTCAATGGCCTACCGAGGTTGTAGCTGTGTGATATCACAGAGAAACCCATTACTTACATGTGTGTGATAACACTGCTGTAAATAAACCTGAGTTGTATAAATTTATGGCACATACAGTGTGCAGCACATGAGCCTTGAAAATACTAGTAAATGACTCTGCTGGTTTATGTACTTAGTATACTATACTTATCATCATTATTTTAGTGTACTCCTTCTATTGATACTTATTAAAAAATAAGTTAACTTTTAAAAAGCCTCAGGCAGGTCCTTCAGGAAGCCTAGGTGATGGATTACTTAAACTGGGGAATTCAAGAGCAGCCTGAGCAAGAGACCTCATCCCCACTAAAAATAGAAAAAAATATCCACTCCTTGTGGTGAGCACATGTGTTCCCAGCTACTAAGGATGCTGAGGCAAGGGATCATTTAAGCGCAGGAGTCTGAGGGCTGTGAGCTATGATGATGCCACAACACTCTACCCAGGGCAATAGAGTATGACTCTGTCTCCATTAAAAAAATAAAATAAAAAGCATTATTCTCATAGTTTGTAAAGTAAAAAGTTACAGCAAGCTTTAGTTTGTCATTGAATCTATCATTTATTTATTATTAAAGAAAAATTTTTAGAGAGGTGGGACACAATTATAAGAGAGACTTTACCTAACAAATGCAATCAGTGTAACCTGGTTCTTTGTACCCTCAATGACTCCCTCATAATAAAAAGAAAAAAAGTCTACAGTCATAAATAGTAATGTCTGAGGCCTTCTCGTGTACTCTCTACTCACTCACTGACTCACCTAGAGCAGCTCTCAGTCCTGCAAGCTGCCTTCATGGTAAGTGCCTCAGGCAGGTGCGCCATGCTTTTTTATATACTGTATTTTTATTGAATTTTTCTTTGTATGTTTAGATACTATTTTCTATTGTGTTGCAATCGCCTATAATATTCAGTATGGTAAACAAGCTGTACAGTCCTGTATGAGTCTACAGGACTTGTCCATAGGAGCCACTGACTAGGCCATATAGCTGAGGCGTGTAGTAGGCTAAACCACCTAGATCTGTGTGGATGCACTCCATGATGTTCACATGAAGATGAAATCATTCAGAAGGTATCTCTGCTGTTAATTGACGTATGCCTATATAGACATATACAGACATACATTTTAACAATGGGTATCTCTGAATGATGGTATGTTCTGGATGGATTATATTATCTTGAAAATTTTATGTATTTCTCAATTTTTCCACAGTAGATTTATGTAGTAGTAAAATAATAGCCACCCACACAAAGATATAAAGTCCTATCCCTGAAATTCATAAATGTTATTTGAAAAAAAAATGGTCTTTGCAGATATAATTAGGTTAAGAATCTTGAGAGGAGGTGATTACCTTTGATTATCTATGTGGACCCTACATGCCATCACAAGTGTTTTTATGAGAGAGACAAAAACATACAGAGAAAAGGGGAAGTAACCGTGACCCTGGAGGCAGAGGTTGGAGTGATGAGGCAACAAGCCAAAGAGCAACTGGAGTCACCAGACCTGGTAGAGACAAGGAGCAATTCTCCCCTGCAGCCTTCAGCTTTCAGAAGGAATGTGGCTCTGGACACCTTGACTTAGGACTCCAGGCTTTCAGAACAATGAGAGAATAAATTTCTGGTGTTTTAAGCCACCTAGTTGGTGGTGATTTATAACAGCAGCCCTAGAAAAATAAAACAGCATGCATTACCTTTCTATATTCCAAAATCTTTGTATGACATGTGGCAAAAGGATGCTGAAACCGTGGTTTGAGAACTTTGAGAACTGCTGTTTTAAGCACTGTTATTTGGATTTGTTTTCATTGTAATATACAACCAGACCCAGCCCTCTAGAATGATTTGGTGTATCTCTTTAAATTATCCCTCAACATTGAATAAGTGCTTTTTTAATTTGGTTGTTGTAATTAGAATATTTTACATTATATGTATTATAGTTTCTAACTAGTTATTGCTATAAAAATGTATTAACCTTTTAACATTTATAACAGACCATCTTAAAAACTCTTTTTGAAAGTTAAACAGCTTTTCAATTTACTTTCATATGTTTTCCACATAAACGATGTATCATTTACAAATAAAATAATTTGAGTTCTTTCCAATATTTACATCATTTGTCTCTCTTTGCCTTATTGGTTTGTTCAAAATGTTCAGAACAATAGAGATAATCATAATCATTTTTGCCTAAATTTAGGTACTTCTTATAGTGTATAATTATTAAAGATGATGTTGAATGATTATTTTAGATGCTCTTGTCATCAGTAAAATATCATTCTTTTTTCTGCTATACTAAGATGTTTTAAAATTAATAATGGATGTTTAATGTTACCTAGTATCTATTAAAAAGAGATTGTGTATTTATCTTTACAAGGGTATTTCTTCCTTGCTTTCTGAATTAAACCCAGATTGCTAATTATTTATCATTATTTTGTGAATTTATGAATTTTATTTATTAGTATTTTAATCAAGACTCATCTACAGCTGAGTTATGTGCAGTTATCTAGTTTGTGTTATCATTTTACATGTAGGAAGTATCCCACCTTCTCAATGCCTTTATTAAATAAGGCAAGCATATAACCAAACTATAGAAAAATACACTAAAATGCTTCTAATGAAATAAAGCATCCTTCTGTCTATTTTGCTACACTTTAGTTTCATTCCTACTTTTAGCTTATCTTAGCTATTTTTTCTAGTATTAATCTTCACATTTCTACATAATTCCTTATAGTGTTGTTTCTTGATTTACCAAATGTAGACACTATTTATTAAACTTGTAGTTATAGAAGGTATTCTTTACACAACTCTCTAACTTTTGATTCCCTTAAACTCTCAATATCATTACAGGAAAAATAGTTGATTAAATAGCTTATGATTATATTGCTTATATCTGAGATAGAATGTTCTACGATTATGCTTATTTTCTAATGTAACTTTTCCTGTTATCAATAACTGTTTTTTCATTACCACAGTTTTCTCTGTACTTTCCACTATTGTTTAAATATCCCCATTATCTATCAACAATTTTTTAAACACTTGAATGCAGACCTTGACTTATTTCTTTGTAGACTTGTTGCACAGCCATCAGCAGCAGATTCCCTTCATTAACGCCTCATTCCTTATCTTGTGCCTTCCTTTGTCTTATTTGCTTTCATCATTTTGCTAAAGAACAACTCAATAGCTTCTGAAAAAGAGTATATACAGGTAAATTTTCCTAGTCCTCTCATGCTTTAACTCTAGATTGGTAGGATGTCTGGGTATACAACCATTCACTAAAAATATTTTTCACTCAAATGTGAAGGTTCTGCTTGATAGTCTTCTGACTTCCAATTCTACTTTTGAAAAGTTATAATGTCATCTAATTATCCTTTGTAGATAATTTTTGGTCTTTTAAGAAGGAGCCTAAGATATTTCTCTTTATCACTATTCTAAAATGTCCTGATTATATACTTAAGATCCTTTTTTTTAATTCTTTAAACTGGACACCTGGGTAACCTTCACTTGGTAAAGACCAAGTGAAGTATTGAAAAAAATTCCCAGAAAAGAAAGATCCTGTATTAGTTTTCTAATAGTTTTTCTGTTTTCTCAGTTGTCTCTTCTTAAACTACCTATTTTTTAGATGTTGGACCTGATCCACTAATTAAAAATATTATTTTTATCATCCTGTTGCCAATTCTTTGTCTTTGCATTCCAATTTCTTTAGCTCTCAATCATTCAATGAAATGAGTGGGGTTATTCTATTTGAAATTCCTAAGAACAGCTATGTTCTAATGGTCCCTTTCATATAATGTTTTGTTTATAAACACAATGTTTTCGTATGTGATTTTTTTTCTCCTGTCTCTCAGAGCATATTAATGACTATTACATATTTTGAGACCACAGTGTACTTTTCTTCTGTTCCCTGATATGTATTTTTATTTCTTCCATGATCCTTTTCCCATTTCATTTCCTGCTTGTGTTGTTCTTTGTCTTTAATGTTAAAAGCACCCCCAAATATATGGTATGCTTCATCTGTCTCTTTATCTATAAGTGAGTCAATAAAAATTGATTGACTGTGATCACGGGCCAGCTTATTGAGTAGCAGTCAGTAATGTAATGAAACAATATGTCAGATTTTTCATTGAGAGACTGTCAAATATAATATAATGCCTGTAGATCCTTTGTCTGGAGCCACTCAGCTTTCTCAGAAGATAATCTTCTGCTCTCCAATGAAAGGCAGGTTTGTGCTTAACGTGTGCATTCCGGAGATGTGGGCTTGGTGGGGGAGGGGGAGCAACATCAGAATGAGAGGATGGGGAGCAGAGGAAGGAGAAGCTGGAGACCTCACCCGTGTACACTTGCCGAGTTTTCAGCATAGGGTCTGTCTTTTTCCTATCCATCACCCTTCCCAGTGTTTTGAGTCCAGAGCATCTATGGTTCTAACTCTCCTTAGAATAAGAAGTAAAGTCTGAAGGTAGTAAGTGAGTAGTGACTGGCTATTGTGAAGGCATGAAACCACTGAAAGTGCTGCAGGTACTTAGCACCGAAATTTTTTTTATTTTTATTAAATCATAATTGTGTACATTAGAGCACTCATGGGGCACAATGTGCTGACTTCATATACAATATGAAATATTTTCATCGAACTTTTTAACATAGCCTTCATGGCATTTTCATAATCACTATATGTAGACATTGGTATTCTACATTTAGTAAGTTTCACCTGTACCCTTCTAAGATGCACTGTAAGTGTGATCCCACCAATTGCCCTCCCTCCATGCATCCTCCCCCCCTCCTTTCCCTTGCCCTTTTCCCCATATTCTTGTGCTATAAGTGGGTTTTATCCTTCATATGAAAGCTATAAATTATCTTCATATTAAGGCTGAATACACTGGATACTTTTTCTTCCATTCTTGAGATACTTTGCTAAGAAGAATATGTTCTAGTTCCATCCATGTAAACATGAAAGAGGTAAAGTCTCCATCTTTCTTTAAGGCTGCATAATATTCCGTGGTGTACATGTACCACAATTTATTAATCCATTCATGGGTCATTGGGCACTTGGGCTTCTTCCATGACTTAGCAATTATGTATTGGGCTGCAATAAACATTCTAGTACAAACATCTTTATTATGACGTGATTTTTGGTCTTCTGGATATATTCCTAGACACTGCCTTCCAAGATACTAAGCCTTTCCCGAAACCTGCTGAGCTAACCCCGAACATCTCTGTATTATTTTCCTCTGCTCTGCCAGTATAGTCTCCACTCTGTAGCCATGCACCATCCGCAAAATGCAAGTTGACATTTTTAATCCATTTTATTGCTGTCCTTTCTCCTATTCTCTTCATCCTGACAGCTTTTCCATCATTCTATTTTTATTATTATTCCTTAAAATAAAGGTGTCTGGGGTGGCACCTGTGGCTCAAAGGAGTAGGGCTCCAGCCCCATGTACCAGAGATGGTGAATTCAAACCCAGCCCCGGTCAAAAACTGCACGAAAGAAAAAAAAAATGTGTTGGACAGCTTGGCACCTGTAGCTCAAGTGGCTAAGGCACCAGCCACATATACCAAAGCTGGCGGTTTCGAATCCAACCCGGGCCTGCCAAACAACAATGATAACTACAACCAAAAAAATAGCCAGGTGTTTTGGTAGGCACCTGTAGTCTCAGCTACTTGGAAAGTGGAGGCAGGAGAATTGCTTAAGCCTAAGAGTTAGAGGTTGTTGCTTATGCCTAGGAGTTGGAGGTTGCTGTGAACTGTGATGCCATGACACTCTACCCAGGGTCACAGCTAGAGGCTCTGTCTCAATAAATAAATAAATAAATAAGTGTTGGAATTGGGGGAAGAGAGGTGATACAAAGGCACATATTCAACTACTTCATTTAATTTAAAATCTCCTGGAACGTTTTTAAATATTTCTATAGAATGTTTGGTAGAGATTATCCCTTGTGTCACTTAGGCCCAGGGCCTTCTCGAGAGCGAGCGGCTCCAGCGGTTTTTCCCTCCATTCCATTTATACATTTAGATTTTATGCTTTTAATTTCATTTTTATCAATAAGATTTCCCTAGAACATCCTTCCTCTCCTCACCATTTTTGAACACCTTATTATAGCACTGTATACAACTTTGTGTTCTAATTTAAAGTCCCAATATTTTTCTATTATATCTCTAGTGTACATTCATTCTCCATTTTTATTAGCTTTGTCAGAGATTAAAATTTTTGTTGGGGGTTTTAAATGACTGAGTCATAGATTAAATGCGTATTTAGTTTTTAATTTTCTAATTAGTTTAATCATTTTCACTTTCTAATTAAAAAGTGTTTTTCTTACTTTTTCTAAGATTGTTTTATTGCCATTTTTAGAGCTTCTTTAGTAAAATGCCTGGTTTGCTTACTTTCAGTCTCTTACTTAATAATAGAAGCATTTCAGCTACAAGTATTATTTGTCTAATTTATTTCCAAATAGTCTGTAGATGAAGTTTTGATTTTCTTTTTGAACTGAAAGCCACATATGAATAGGCATTTTTTTAACTTTAAATTTCAAAAGTGTTAAAAAATTTTAGTTGACATTTTCTTAATTAGCTGCTGTTTTTACACTGTGGTCTGATAATTTGGCTTCTATAATGTCTGGTTTTGGAATCATTATAAGACTGTCTTTGTAATCCGAAAATGGGAATTTTTTTCTAAGTACTCTGTAGGAACTCAAATATATGTCCCCTCTTTATGGAGCCCACAGTTAGATGTATTTATTACACACAACAATAAAGGATCTCCCTGTCACACTGCTAAAGCACATAGACCAATAGCGTCCTGAGAATAAAAATGTGAAAAGGCAATACATTAAGTGTTTGTCTGAAAATTATATGACCCTACTTACCACTTGATTGGTAGTTTGGCTGGACAATTACATATTAGAAATAATTTGAAAGTATGGTTTCACTGTGTTCCAGCATCCAAAGATATTTATATATTCTATAACCAGATTTATTTTTTGTTGACTTTATTTGGCACTGACTTAGAGAGAGGTTTTATAGATGTAGAATCCCAGGTATTGCATTTCTGTCAAATTATCCTTGTTTACACCATATTTTTTCTTTCTCTCTTTCAATAAGATCTTATTTACAGACGAAAGGTTCGTGATGCTTCATCTATTATAAATTTGACTCTGTTATAAAGTAAGAGTCACTGTTCTATTTAATACTTTTCCTATAAACTTTATCTTACATGTTTGACTATTTTCACTTGCTGCAAGTATTTATCACAAGTATGCTTTGTCACTTTGTTTTAAATATATTCTTTTCTATGAAGAAAATATTTGTCCTATGTTTATTTATTATAAACATTATATTTGGTCACTCTTTTGACATCTCTTTAAATATGATTTCATCCTCTTTGCATTTTTTAGTATTATCTTGCTGTTTTCTCTCTTTTCCTAATTTTCCTACATTTTTTCTACTGATTTAGAAAGTATATACTATATCCACCTTTCATTCTAACACTAAATTTGAATAATATTCACTTTTAAGGCTTTACTTAAACAGTTCTTAAACATATACTCATTTGCCTAATTTTGAGTAAGAAGCCAAAATTTTTCCATTGCTTTCTTAGGTAGCTGTGTTTTCTGTCTCAGCATTAGCAGAATTCTTAAGATGTACAGGGAAAGAATCTAAGGAGAAAGCTGCTGAAAAGCAGAGAAAATTTTTAAAGTCTCGTAACAGATCTGAGGAGATGCAAATTGGAGTTCAGAACCCACCAAGGAGATAGTGCCCAGCTGGGATTTCTGGAGGGCTATGCGTGGCAATGCGTGGAGGTGCACAGAAGCTGCTGTTCAGCCTGGAGCAAACTGGCAATGCGTGGAGGTGCACAGAAGCTGCTGTTCAGCCTGGAGTCAGATCAGCACCTGAGGGGACTGCTAGCATCTATCCCCTCTCTATCTGCCTAGAAAGGAACTTTCTCGGGGGAAAGATAATAAATATCATTCATATTATCATTCAGAGCCTCTGTAATTTTTCATACACAATGTCTAACATTCAACCCAAAATTACAAGGGCAGAAGGAAAAAAAATAGACAATATACACAAATTCATGGACAATTCAATTGTTGGGATAATGGATATGCATTATATTTCAAAGTAACTGTGATTATTATATTCAATAATGGAGAAAAATTGGCAAGATCAGGAATTTCAATTGAAAATCACCTTAAAATACTATAAGAAAAAATAAGATTGAGAACTTAATAGATGAGTGTGATAGCAGATCAGACTCACCAGAGTAGAATATGGAAAAATAAGAATATATGAATGAGAAGGCAACAATTTAATAACCATACATGTGTGTGTATATATGGTTTATACACGTACATGTGTGTACTTACGTATGTAAAACCGTTGAGCCAAAGTGCATAGAAGAAAACACAGAAAAGAACACAAGGAATATACAGAACGCAATGAAAAGGTCGAACATACAGCATCAGAGTCAGAAAGGAGAAAAAAACAGGATGGGTAAGAAGCATATGTGAAGAGATAATAATTAATGATTTTCCAAAACTTATAAAAAACACTAATCCACAGCCTGTAACTGCGTTGGTTTTTTTCCTTTTCTTTTCTTTTCTTTTTTTAAGACAGAGTCTCATTAGGTCACCCTTGGTAGAGTGCCATGGCATCACAAACTCTTGGAGTTAAGCAATTTGCCTCAGCCTCCAAATAGCTGGGACTACAGGTGCCTACCATAACTTAGCCTGGCTATTTTGTTGTTGTCATTATTGTTTAGCGGGCCTGGGCCAGGTTCGAACCCGCCAGCCCCAGTGTATGTGGTCAGAGCCCTAACCACTGCACTTGGGTACCAAGCCTGCATTGTAATTCTTAACCGGCGTATTGAAATCCCACAGGTATTTCCAGGTTTGCCTGGAGCCATGGTGTTGATCCCTGGCTGCGCCAGAATAGAATACTACATAGGGATTTATGTAGTTTTGTGTTGATATAGTATTTTAAAGCACACCAGGAGGGAAGTCTAGAAAAGTTTGCCAATGTTGCTTATAGAAAACACATGGATAAATGGTTTGCACCTGGTTTCTGTTGGTTTTTGCTATTGAACCTGTTCACATAGCCTGGTTTTAGACACATGAGCAGAGGACTATAAAAGATCTCCACTTGAATGAGCTGTGGTTTTCCTGAAATCAAAATACTCCCTAGAATAAATGAAAATAAAAAATAAATAAAACTACTCCCTGAGCTGGAGAGAAAACACAACCTAGTGACAAAGAGAACTCTGGAATCTGTGTATGGATATTGTGAACCTCCTTTAAGTTAATTTACATTTTCTTGTCCCTGCAGCTTATATCTGTTGTCTATAATAAATATCTCATGAGTGTGCCTGTGCTGAATTTTCCAAATTATCTCCAATAAGCTCAGGGCATTTGTACATTTTAATGGAAAAAAACTCACATAAATGACTAAAATGTATCTCTTCTTTCTTATTCCTCACTAAAGAAATTTTTTTAAATTTTTACTAAATCAAAATTATGTACATTAGTGCAATCATGGGGCACAATGTGCTGACTTCATATACAATCTGAAATATTTTCATCAAACTGTTAAACATAGCCTTCGTGGCATTTTCTTTTTTCTTTTTTTTTTTTTAATTGTTGGGGATTCATTGAGGGTACAAGAAACCATGTTACACTGGTTGCATTTGTTGGGAAAAGTCCCTCTTACAATCATGTTTTGCCCCCAAAAGGTGTGGCACACACCAAGACCCCAAGACCCCAC
>CAUYON010050766.1:0-11531 GCA_963573935.1 Arctocebus calabarensis | reverse complement strand
ACTTTATCGCCCTGGGTAGAGTGCCGTGGCATCACACTGCTCACAGCAACCTCCAGCTCTTGGGCTTAAGCGATTCTCTTGCCTCAGCCTCCCTAGTAGTTGGGACTACAGGCGCCCGCCACAGCGCCCGGCTATTTTTTTGTTTTGCAGTTCGGCCGAGGCTGGGCTTGAACCCACCATCTTCGGTGTATGGGGCCAGTGCCCTGCTCGCTGAGCCACAGGAGCCGCCCATATAATGTATACTGTTTTAATTTGCTATACTGGCAATTAATGAGACTTAATAGGATAAACCTTATTGCAAAAGCAAAAACAAAACAAAAAATTTATCAACCTCACCATTTGTTGGTCATTCAATTTAACTCTAAGCCTAACACATGAACACTGGGTCACGTCTTAGATTCACAAATTGATTATAGGAACATATGCCCAAATCCAAATTACTTAATAATCAGAACTGAACTCCAGCTGATGTAGATGGCAGACAGCATCCTTTGTGATCTGTCATTGGTGATGCCAAATCCATATCCTATTGTTTAGTATTTTTAGGAACTCCTCTAATTATTAATAATATCCAAGAGACATTTTCAGGTATAATTTCAAATAGAAGCTTCCCCCAAACAACCATTTTACCAAACTGAAATTATCTATTATGTGTTTAATTAAAATATCTGCTGTTGGGAAACTGCTTATATGAGTCCCTAAACAATTGGAACCCACATAGACTGAAGTTAATTTTAAGTTTCTATTTGAGTGCATTCCACTCCTGCTTTTATTTTCTTCAGATACATTTTTAAATTAATTTACTATGCTCTTATTCAGAGACAAAACTACATAGGTACTAGTTTCCCGTGACTAGGAAAATAACCAAAAAGAGTATAAATAGATATAAAAATATGCTTATTAAAGCATTACATATAATAGCTAAAAAATGAATGAATTATAAAGGATAAGGCAGTCTATGGTGAAATCAAGCATTTTTTAATAACAGGGCAACAAATTTAAATTTGTTGACTTGAAAATTATGTGTGCATAGGCATATGTATGTATATATTTATAACTACACAAGAAAGCATATTATAGAAAATCATGTTTACTAAATTTTATAAAAGACAGTGTGTGCCTAAATGTGCTCACAGAAAAAAGAGTAGAAGACTATAAAATTTTAATATGGGCTCAGTGCCTGTGGCTCAAGAGGCTAAGTCACCAGCCACATACACCTGAGCTGGCAGATTCAAATCCAGCCCGGGCCCAGCAAACAACAATGACGGCTCCAACAAAAAAAGAAGAAAAAGGAAAAGAAAATAAATTTATTATTATGGTTTTATCTCAGTGGTATGAATTTGGGGATATTTTTCCTATTTTCATAATTTTTGTTCCTAAAATAGTATACAGACTTTGAAAGAATAATAAAATAATACACATTATTTGTAAAAAGAGAAAAAATTTTAGTTTTTATCATAAATTCTCCTCAAAGTTGGATCCTTTTATCCATTTAATGATCAACCCTTATCCCAAACAAATTACTGTCCCTTGTTCTGTATCCCTTCACTCCATTCTCCAGCCCTGCCTTCACCTCCACTGGCAAGTGGAAACGGGAACTTCCATCATGAACTTCCACTAAGAGATAAATATCTGGAAAAAGTTTCAAGTGATTTATTTCAGTATTTTTAATATGTATGATTTCTTTTCTAAAGTAACTGATTTATTGATCCAGTGAATTAAAGTTGACATTAGAATGCATAAAGCACCCACATAATGAATAGTCATTGAACTGATTTTTATGATAGCAGCTTATTCAAAACCCTTACTTCTTCAATGCTGGATCTGATACCATATTTTCTATTCTCTACCAAAACTATTACTAGTACCAGCTCCAGTTTTCCTCTCACCTCATTTTCATTATTCTCGTCGTGCAACTTGTGTAGTTACTATCTAAATATAAGTCAGCAAAGTCAATTTTTACGTATTTAGAAAGCAGCATCAATAGAGATTTTTCCCAGTGCCTGAAAATACAGTAGCCAGAGGTTGGAAAATATTATCTTTTGGGGGATAAATGTGAAAGTTACAACTTTGCTCCAATTTCATCGATTTTGCAGTACCTAGTACATTGTTCGGGTTATATAAATATTAAATTCTAATCATATTGACAATTCTTAACTAAAAAAATCCTTTCCAGATAGGTTATGTAAAGAATGATTCATTTGGGCAAATGAAATAAATTTGGATGTGAATATTACAGACTCATTGCACTGTTTGCTTGGTATTCGTGTTCTGCTGAACAAGTCCTCAGAGTCATGGATGTATGTGTATGTTTGTACAGACGCTTATGCGTATGAAAACATGTGGGTGAACGGGAATAAACGACATATGGAAACACACATACTGAAAGGTTTTTAAACCATAATTTTGATATAAAAACACACTGCACACATATTGATAGATTTCAGAATCATACAAACATGCATGTATATATGTGTGTGTATATGTGCACATGTGTATATAATGTTACACTAGCACTGTGTGTATATATGTGCACATATGTATATAATGTTACATTAGCACTGTGTGTGTATGTATGTGCACATATGTATATAATGTTACACTAGCACTTGTTTATTCCCCCTCTCATCTCACATATCTTACCGTTTTCATTCCATGCCTTCACAATTTCAAGTTCTTTCTCCCTTCCAGGCTCCTCTGAAAATTCCACTTGTTTGCCCTCAGACTTCCCTTTAACTGTATCTCTACAACAATCACTAGAAGACCGTGGGGAGATTTGTGAGAGATTTATTGGTAGGAAACTCTTGTATAAGGTTCAGTCCCTACAAAGCAATGATGTTATTTAAGAGCAGGGAATCTCTTCATCTCCATTGCCAGATTTCACTTGGTTACATCCTCCTGAAAGGTACTGACTGCTGGAAGCAACGTCAGTGCTGGCATGGGCATATTTGTAAGTGACAGAACAATTCCTGTGCAAAGCCTCTAGGTTCTAAATGAAATTATTTTGAGGACATTAGCAGATACCAAACTACTTGCAGCATGAAGCCCTGTTTTGTTAAGACCTTCATCACTCCCAAGCTCTTTTAAACAGGATCTCGACAGAATGAGAGGCAAATGAGGCTGAATGAAAGCCTGTAACTTTACCACTTACACTTTGTATTGATTTTGATTTATCAGAGGCATTTTTCTTTTTAAAATGCTTTGAAAAGGCAAATAATTCTATTAAAACTCAGTTTTTGAAAAAAGTAACAAACAATAATGGGCAAAGGATTAAGTCCAGGCCAGCCACAAAGAGAGACAAATAGCATACTAATTTGGGGAGCAATTCTGAGTTTTGCTAATAATCAAGGACACACAAAATATATGCACAAACAAAATAAATATAAAATAAAATCAGACAGGCAAACATTTTAAAGTCTGCCAAAGTCACGTATTGGCAATGACTTGGCCAGCTCTCAAATTCTGCTTGTAGGGGGGTGAATGATCACTTTGGAGAGCATTTTGGTCTTATCAGTAAAATTGAAAATGCACATAACCTGCAATTCTACTTTTATATTTTTACTCTGAAGGTACATTTATATAAGCTCGCAAGGAGGATATGTTCAGGGATGTTTATTCCTACATTGTTTGAAATATCAAAAATAGAAAAGCACATAAATGTCTATCATTTACCTAATGGATAAGCTAAAAGTACGTGTGTGTGTGTAAATGGAAAAAGATGTCAGTTAACAATAGAATGTAAACGGAGAAAACACATTTCTGGATTTAAAAATCATAATGTTGAGTTATAACTATAGAATAATAAGAACCCTAGAATACTATCTATGTAAAAGTTTATAAAATTTGCTCACAGGATGTATTGATCATGTATAATTATATTATACAGCGAGTGCCAAAAAATGCATATTTAAAAAAAAATGATATTAAAATTGTAATACTCATGTTTTCAGCCTTTTGGCTAAGATCAAGTGTAGTAAAATTGTAAAACTAAATACATACTGATAGCAAAACATTAATACAAGTCAGATTTCAGCACCTCTAATAATTGCAGAAGTCAAATGTGACTTGAGTATTATAATTTTAATGGTTTTTTCCTTTCTTAAAATCTATATACATTTTAGGAACCCTCTGTATATATGGTAAGTTGTAAAAACAGACTCAAATAAATTTATACTAATAGTTGCTTCTGTGGGGAGGGTACATGTGACTTCATCTCAATAATATTTTCATTATATGCCTTCACAATTTCGAGTTCTTTCTCTTAGTATTTTATTTTTTAATAAAAAAGATGAAGCAAATATAAAAAATTCTAACCATGATGAATTCTGGGTGTTAGTATAGTATTTTTATTATATTATTATTTTTTAATCTCTCATTTCTTTTAAAATTTTCTTTTTTTATTAAATCATAGTTGCATACATTAGTGCAATTAAGGGGTACAATGTGCTGGTTTCATATACAATCTGAAATGTTTTCATCAAACAGTTTAACATACCCTTCGTGGCATTTTTTAGTTATTGTATGAAGACATTTGTATTCTGCATTTAGTAAGTTTTGCCTAAAAATAAACTCCATAAAAATAATTTTTCTTACTGTTTTCAATGTACTACACTAATTGATAACTTGAGCAAATATTTCCTCTCTTGCAATGAGGTGTTATGGTTATTTATTTTAATGTCATTTAAGAAAACAATGAATTACGTTTTCTATAAGATTATATTTATTCAGTATGATGTTGAAGAAGATATTTAATTACTCTACTGTTATTATAAAACACTAATTTGAAGTTTCTTTGATTTGAATTATCTATAATAATTTACCTACACAAGATTATAGTTTAATTTTAATTGCATTTTAAGATGCAAGTTTTCCTAAAGCAATACTCAATGTTCACCGTCAATTATCTTAAAGAAAGAAACACAGAAAATATATTAATTATGGGTCATGACCCAGCAAATTATGAATTTCCAAGCAGAAGTAAATTATTGCCACTAATTAGCTTTCTTGTTTGCCAGACTGGGTGAAAGTCTTCATAGCATAAGTTATTTCATAAGTCATTTTCTCAACATGCAAATCTGGAAGGAATGAGAGTTTGAAAATATACTAAGAGCTTACTAATATTCAGGGATGGAATTTTGTTAGACAGCCTCCGCTGATTTCAGACAGTTCAGTGTGGAGTATTTGGAGTGGGTGATGCCTCATTTTTTTTTTTATTAGTAGAAGATGCCTCATTTCTTATAGATTGTTTAGATGTTAGTTATTATCTGTCCTTCCAGTCCACTAAATCTTTGATAGACTGAGTCTATATTTATATTAAATGAAAAAAGTGTGCTGTTTTGAATGTATTCCAGCTTCATAAACTTTTGACAAAATTATGACATTACTGGGATTGCCTCAAATCTAAACCTCTTAAACTAGCAATACTAAATTCTCAGGGTTTTTAACTGCCATGAATTATAGAAAATGATCTAATCTCTGTATTTTTCTACCGTTTTTTTCAATCTCTTCAAAATTCTGTCTACTGCTGTTTTTAAAACATACCTGTCCCTGTTCTCACTTCCATTGGCTCCCACTTTCTGATATTTCAGCTAGATAATATAGCAGTGACTTGGTACTAATGGGCTAATAAATATTAATGAA
Source organism: Arctocebus calabarensis (assembly GCA_963573935.1). NCBI lineage: Eukaryota > Metazoa > Chordata > Mammalia > Primates > Lorisidae > Arctocebus > Arctocebus calabarensis. The sequence goes on along the minus strand of CAUYON010050766.1, from coordinate 5,891 downwards.
TTATAATGGGGGCATTCACTTGCTTGCACTCACAGAGACAGTTAGGGTATGCATGATTTTTTTTTTCTGGAAACACCTTAACCTACTTCCCACTAGAATATGAATGACACAAGAGCAGGATATTTTTGCCTTTGGTTGATGGGTATGTCCCAAGCACTGAAACAGTGCATGGAAGATAATAGATGTTCTTTCAAAATATAAATAAAGAAAGAATAACAATAACAATGAAATTTTTCAAAAGGAGAGAAAAGGGTAGGGGGAGATTTGTGAACAAGCCTATTTTGTTACTGCTTCTTAGTTTGGGGTTCAAGGACTGCCCCTAAGGCAGAAAGTGTCGAGTTGATTTCATGAGCATTGTGATGGTGCCCATAGCATTTAGAAATCAAATCAGCATGTCGTACACTTGAGAGGAAGGAAAATGCTATTTTGCTGATTAGCCATTTTCTCTGAGGAATCAAACTTTTAGGGGAGCTTTGTCTCCTGTCTGATTACTAAGATAAAGGACATTTCAACACTAGCATGAAATGAGGCATGTTTTAGCAGTTATGAAAACTTCAGAAAACTAAAACCAGGTCAGTCTCTTGGCAAAAATATAGTAAGATGTCACTGGCACCATCAGTCCTATTAGCCCTCACTCGTGCAGTCTCCTAGGTAAAAAGCAAAAAATATACTCCTCCAAGTCCCTAAATCTCCCATGGCCCTTCAATTTATCAATGACTCTTCAATTTTCTGTGACTTTCTTCACCCTAAACCAACCATTAATGTTAAACATTCAGTTTAAAAGAGCATAGCATTGTGAAGATGGAATTTCGCCTGTCATTAAGAAGGTGACTGATAAATGGTTTCTGTGTTCTGAACCCCATTTCCTCAATGCCTATTTTTCTAAGCTCATTAGGAGTTTCCAGGCTACCTAATCCAAAGGCCCCTTTCAATCCCCTCTATACCTGACCCTTCAGAATCATCTAATATAATTGAAAACCATCTCCTAAAAGGAACCACATTCTGCTGAGGTTTCTTCTGCCTCTACAGCTTCCTTTTTTTCTGTCGCATTTCTGGCTTCGTCTTCTCACCTGACCTCTAAATGTTGTGCTCAGGACTCCTGTCTATGTATTCTTCTATTTCTCTCTGTCCCCAGGTGTTTTTTCTTCTCTCTTATGGCACGAAATAAAAACAAATGCTTGTAAAATTCTCACATTTTCATCTCTAACTCTGCTTTCTTTTCTCAACTGTGGGGAATTATATAGCAGACCACCCCCTTGGACAGTCTTAGGTGCCAACTGAAATATTGCAAATATCAACATGTTCAAAACTGAACTGAGTCTCCTTCCCCCATAGACACACTCTTCCTGCTCTATTTCTTATGATAGAAAACAAGAAATCTTCCTTAGGATCTACCTCTACCATAAATGCATACAGAGCACATTCCATAAATGTGTGTTGAGTGGGCAAAAGAGGGAGGGCCCAGAGTGCTTGTATGAGGAACCTGCAATCACATCATGTAGGCACTTTCCAGGTCCACCAACACACATTTAATGTATTCTTAGACATTTACTATAATTTAGTAAGGGATGCAAAGTTTTCTTTTGCCTTAAGCTAAGAATATCAAACCAAGTTGGTAGAGTACTATATTTAAAGCCCTTTTTTATCCTAAATAACCTTGAGGGATAGGTATTGTGTTTCTCATTCTCTAGATGATAAAGATGAGGCTTAGAGTATTTAAGTGACTCTCTAAAAGATACCCAGCTTGTAATTTGTAGAGCCAGAATGGGAATAGAAATTATTTTTTTTCTTTTTTCATTTTTAAATATATGATTCCAGGCCATTGTAGGATTATATATTTTTTATTATATAATGAGGTCAATGGGAGATTAGCCTCAGTTTCTTCATCCATAGAATAAGGATAATAATATCTACCTCAATGCGATAATTAAATGAGATAATGTATGTAAAGCACTTAGGACAGTGATTGGGCCGTGGTAAGCCCTTGTGATGGGCTACAATTTATTAATGTGAGATTTTAAACCTCTTCCTCTATGAAATGTGAAGCAATTAAAGGATTTTGAGCAAGATAGTGATACAATGAAAGTCGCTGTGGAAAAGATCAGTCTGTCACTGTGGGAAGGTTGTATTAAAATACAGAGAAACTGGAGACAAAGAAGATGGTTTGAGGACTATCATAAGAGCTCAAGCCCAAATAGCCACTTGCCTACACTAAGTGGTGGTTGTGGGAGCCTTTACCAGGTTGGGGGGAGCCTGTAGAGTGCAGCCCCAGAGGAGGAGTGTCAAGGCTGGGCTCAGTAGAGTAACCATGGGAATCAGAAGGAAACCTTTAAGCAAAGAAAAAGGAGAGTTAGCAAAGTTGTAGCGAAAGTAGAGTTGCTGCATGCCTAGGATGGCTGGGAAGCCCTGATCATAGTTTTCCATCTTAGACCAGACCTTGTCCACGAAATTCTCTGTGTAGTTCTATTACTTTCCAACTATATTAACTGCCACTATTAAAATATTCTATACTTCTGGAATCTGTGGTGGAAAAAAGAACTCTATACTTCTGGAATCCCTTTAAAAATTAGAAGCTGGTGTGCTTGCTTCGGCAGCACATATACTAAAAATTAGAAGCTGTAGCAACTTAAAATCTACACTCAACACATCCTTAGCTGCCGTTGCCTTCAGATGGCTGAAATCTCTAATGCTGACTATTGTATTATGGCAGGCCTGCTTCACTCACCTGCAGAAAAGAATGAAAAACCAGGCTGAATCTCAGAAAGGTCAGCCTGCAACAACCTGTGATGTTTCCAATACAAGCTCTCAATAGTGTGAGGATTCTTATCCCTGTTTAAATGAGATACAACTGAATTTCCTGACACACAGTGGAAGTATGAGATGGTTTAAAAGGTCCACACTGGGAGATCCATTAGCATTGTTCAAAACAAATAACAAAGAATGAAATGAAGAGACATCAAAAAATAGTAATTATAGTGGTATTCTGGATATTAGAAGTCAAGGGACAGAGAGTAAGGAGTGCTTCAGAACAAATTTTAAATCCCTTTAAAATAGCCAAGACTTGTGCTCATTCTTTTGCCTGGAAAACTAAGTGAAGCTAAAGTACTGCCTGCCATGGTTTAAAAATTAAACCTCCATGGATGAGAATCAAATGTCAGGAATGAGCAACCTGATATATTACCAGGAAAAAAACAATGAATGAACTTGTCTGTACATAAAAGTGTAGAATTTGATAATTTTTGTTAAATTGTTAACACAATGTTTTAAATTTCTTCATTGAAATCCATCACCAAACAATAACAAAACTCACAAAGTATTATGGCTGCTCAGTGAAGTAATAACCACTTGGATTAGATTCTCTGCTTCAGCAGAATCTAGATCCATGTACGAGAGTGATATATAGCAAGGCCCGAGATACTGTAGAATGTCTTCACAGCAGACTGAACATCAGAATTGACACTAAACCTTGTGTCAAGATACACACAAAGACTTCCAGCCACAGAGTGCACCTGAGGTTATAATCTGTCAAGATTAACAAAGAGTGAATACCTGCTCAAGCAAATAGACTGTGATATAATTGTCATCTCTAAAATGGTAAAAGAAGATTTTTCTTCCCAATTAACATTCAAGTGCATGAAACTGAAATCCATTTACTCATTTTCTGATAATTTATGCAGCAATGTACAGAAGTAATAGTCATGGTTACATGGCACGTTTATACAATACTTTTCATCTCTGAGGATCCCAATGCTCTTTACAATTACATCTAGTTTGTTAAAGTACTTTTAAAGGGGAGAGTGCAATAGACGTTCCAAATATTATGATTATAGAAAAGCTTGATACAGTATGTATAGGAACACTTCAGACTCATGAAATTTTTGCCAGTTCTAGTGCAGGAAATAGAATTCATTTTCAAGACTGATGATCCCATGTTTATACAACCTTTTCCTCAAGAAATTTAAAGTCGGTCTCTTCTGTATTGTAACTATCTTGGAAGTTATGTGCAATTTGGTCTAAGGTTACTTATTTTCAGAACTTTAAGAATGTGAATATTCTTCATAGAAAAAAACTTCTTGTCAGCAAAAACTGACAAAAAAACACTAAATATCATTTAGTTATTTCTACATAATATTATGGCATAAAAAGAATAACGGTGCACTAAGGTCCTTCCACTAAGACATGGCATAGAGTATGATTTATTACTTTGTTAGCTCCAGCACTTGAACTACCCTTCCATACACGAATTCATGAGTCAACCAAGATAGTGGTGGGTCCTGGACTTCTCAGACCTCCCAAAAGCAGCACTGAAAGATGACCTAGATTGCCAATCAGCCTAGGTATCTGGATTTGGAACAGAAAGCCAATGTCATGAAAAAATAGGTATTACATAAAAATCCAATCTGGCAAATAACACTGTGCTGGCCTCATCCAGTTTTCAAAGGCAGCAAAGGCCTCTCCAATTTTCAGAGATAGTAGCACTTTTGGTAGAAGCATCCAGGTGCAAGACAAACACAGCTGGACTGAAGTGAGGGACGATGGAGAGACAATGGAGTTATCATAGGACCAGTTCTATAGGGCCAGTTGTGGATTTTATTTTTTCAATAAAATATATTGAATTTAATACAGAGAAAGAAAGAGAGAGAGAGAGAAAGAGAGAGAGAGAGAAATGTAACCACTATGCCTTGCTATCCTTACCCTACCTGGAGATTATATGAGATACTTGCTATCTTATAATTAACTACTTTTCTGCTCAGATTATGAGAGTGGGTCTTTGTAGATTACACTCCAAATTCCTAAATGATTGACACAAGGATGATGCTTTAATCACTTTAAACCAGTAGTTCTTAATCTGGGGAAGTAACTGTTGTATATGGCTTTACTGCTATTTTTTTTCTATCTTTCGTTCTATCAAGCAAGTTTAAATATGGCAAAACCATCCATCATGGTTTCCGCTTTGTTTAGATTTGGTTCCCAATTGTATGTGTGTGTAATCATTTGACCCTTTCCTGGATCTAATAAATTTGTTGCTAGAACCAGGAACCTCCATATAATTGCCTAACCAATATAGAAATTAAGGTGCTTAATGAACATGGGTGTGCATTTTACTAGTCTATGTGTTTTTTGTATTTATTAAAGGTTTCATGTCAATTTTCAAAGTAATTTAGTAAGTGGTTACATTTTGAAAAGCAAATATAACACAGAAAGAATTAAAAACAGAAAAAAAAAGGATGGTTGTAGTAAAATGTGAGTGGTTACTCTGAGCTAAGGATTAAATTACTGTGGACAGATTCATACTAGTTTGGAAAAGTCTTATATTACATATAATTTAAATGAAAGTGAAAATGATGTGTGCTGAAAAGGTAGGCAAGACAGCTCAAAAGTGGTGTCAGTGATTATGAAGACACTAATGTCAATGACGCATGAGATGAGCTCTCCCAAAATGCTGTGTGAAATGCCAGAGTGGAAAAAATCAGTAATTCTGCTTTAATGTATGATTTTATATGTGATTTTAATTATGTATTTGTGGTTAAGTTAAGACACTAAATACTCAAGTAGACCAAAATGTAATTATAATAGTATGCTGCAAAAGTTTGAATGGACATGTCCTTTGACTCAATAATTCTATAAAAAAATTTACTTAGAATAGGTTTGTATAGTGTTTGATAACCTAGGCACCGGCAAACCTGAGTTCAAACCATGGTTCTTTTAAGGCAGTGGTTCTCAACTTTTCTAATACCTCGGCCCTTTATTTTTTAATTTTTTTTTTTTTTTGTAGAGACAGAGTCTCACTTTATCGCCCTGGGTAGAGTGCCGTGGCGTCACACTGCTCACAGCAACCTCCAGCTCTTGGGCTTAAGCGATTCTCTTGCCTCAGCCTCCCTAGTAGCTGG
>CAUYON010050764.1:0-50536 GCA_963573935.1 Arctocebus calabarensis | reverse complement strand
GGGGCACAATGTGCTGACTTCATATACAATCTGAAATATTTTCATCAAACTGTTTAACATAGCCTTCATGGCCTTTTAAAAACTATATTTAGATATTCATCAGACTTCCTCTTCTTCCCTCATTCACCACCAATTTTTATTCTGTACTCTCTTCCCTGATCAATAAAAGGATAATGAGGAAACATAAGGTATAACGACACTTAATAAGAGACTTCTGGGCACTAAAACATTAGAATGTGGTTTAGATCCTGCTGTAGCCCAGGGGACCATCTAGAACAGGGATGGCAAATAGGTTTCGTTTCACATGTCAACTCCAATTTGCACTAACGTATGGAAAAAATTCCAAAGTCCCACCTAGGGTTAGGAAAGAGTGTCATGACAGTTTAGTCATGTCTGCCATGATGTGGGTAGATCGCAATCTAGAGCTGTTGCTCTTAACCTTGGCTTCCCTGAACTGGACTCAGTCTGGAGAGTTTTACATAGACCAATTGCAGCAGAAACTCTGGAACTGGCCCAGGCATCAGCATTTGTCAAAATTCCCGAGGAGATTCTGATATGCAATTGATGTGAGAAGCACAGGTGCAGAGCAATGTCATTTACACCTGTTTTCATTATTGCTACCCCTCCCAGACCTCCCAAGAGGGCTTCCCATATCTCTTTTAATATATAATTTTTTCCTAATCATCTCCCCATGAAATTTCAATACCACAAATATATTACATAGGTGTTTACATACTGTATCTAAATATGAGCCTTATAGATAAAAAGGGTAACATTTTGTCACATGCCTCCTCCCACCCACTCCTTAAACAATTTTCACCACTGGGGAGCAATACTGGCCCTGGTGAGACTATATGATATAGAGAATTAAAAACAGCTTCTAGAGAATTGTTTATAATGACAGAAATAATAGCATCGTTTGAGATTTGGGTGTTAATAAGTTACTCCGTGAAAGCAAAAATGTCACTGCAAGTATAAAAGGAGAGGAACAAGATTCAGCTTTTTGGCCACTGATCCACTTGGTTATGTTGTCAATAGTTGTTAGAAATAATTAAGGGATAATGTTAATTGAACAGGGCTCTATCTGGTGCAATGGCCACCCGCTGCTAGATAAGTACTGGGGAGAAGTGGTGATGTTTACCTTCCCAGCAAAAACAACTGCTTCTGTGCTGAATATTCCCAATGACTCAGTCATCATTCTATTTTCTATTAGTTAAGAAATTGATGGGCCTTTTTTCCTGTTGGATTTTTGTACCTTATGATGATATCTGATTGTTTCATTATCACTCACCATCTTAATAAAAGTGGTAGCATGAGTTTTAACTTAGACATGGACATTTGTTCATCCATAACCTATACTGATCTTTATTAATATATATTTTTGTCTTTACTTTACAACTGAAAAAAATCTCAATATTTTATAAGATCCTGCAAACAAACACAAATGTAAAGCCTTATAAGTAAGTTCAGGGACACACATGCAGAACCTGCCTAACTGAAGTGTCCCCAGCCAAGGCCGCAGCAACTGACTTAGTGCTCACTTGCCCTGTCATCTTGGGCAAGTCACTTAACCCAGCTGTGCTTTGATTCATCATTCTTGGTTTCATTTAAAGAATTGAAAAATATCTGCTCTTCTACAAAGGCTTCAGTTGGAATAAATAACATATAAAGCTATTTCATAAAAGTAGAAATGTGTTATACAAATGAAAGATAATGGCGACTCAATGCCATTTAATCATGATTTATTAGTCCCCCAAGTTCTAATCGCTACCCTTAACATATGGAGCCCAAAGACAAGATGCTCGTTCTGCTCTCAGTGAAATCCCACTGGCAGCCTTCCTGCCAACAAGTCTCCCTGGGGGTTGCACTACACGTGATTCTTGCACTGAAGGATGGCTTGCCCACCTCTGTGCTTCTCCCCTGCTAGGTGAACAAGCCATCCGATGGACTCCAGCAGGAACTATTCAGACACTCTGGATTCTGTAGCTGATAGAGAGGCAGCAGTTTCGAACTGTCTTTTTGATTTTAGAATCTCCAGCCCATCCTTGGCATTATGATATATGACCACAGAGCTCCTTCAGCATCTCAGCATTGTCACAGTGGGGCTCTGCACATTTTCCACCAGTAGTCAGTGCTAGGTCCTTTATCAGAGAAGAAATGCCATGAAGGCAGGACTTATGGGCTCCTCAAAGGGGCCCTGAGCCCCTAGATTTCTGATCCCAGTTACATGTTGACTGGTGGGAAGAGGGACCATAGGTGGGGATTGGGACAGTTCGTGTGACAGAGGAATCAGCAGACAGAGTCTTATTAATGTCCGTGTCATTGTTAACCAACTCTGTCACCTGAAACTCTCATCTGAAATGGCCAGTTCCCACTTTCCTTCCGATTTGACCCCAGCAAATCCTGTCAGAATCCAGAGAAGCAGAGCTGACATTTTTCTCTCCAACATCCCAGTATCTCTTTGCTCTCCTGCCCTGGTCCTTTTCTGGCTTGGAAGTCCCATGCCAGCAGTGTTAGTGACACACAAGCAACAAGAGTGCCTGAACTGGACCTGCTGTCAGAGCACACTGGGCACGGGAGAGGTGGCAATCTCCCCAGCCACGTGGGACAACCTGCTGCACTGAGCCAATCGCCACCGGCCCCGAATGCAGAGGGACTCGGGGGGGACAGGCTTTAGAATACATCCCGGAGCCTGAGAAAGGACAGCTGGACACAGAACAGGCAGCTCAAAGAGTGACTTCATAAAGAGCCACATGCGTTACCTCAGCCTTGGGGTACAGGGAGTTTACTGTAGGAGGCCCCTTGGCAGAGGCTCCCCGGAGGCGTGCCAGCTGCCTTAAAACCCCTTTCCACTCCTTCCAATTAAAAAGCAACATCCTTGTGTGCCACACTGTTACAGACGCAAGCAATGTATTCCAGCAAATATTTAAGTGGCATGTCCCCCGATCTCCAGTCCATCTGTGGCGGAACTTTTCCAACCCTGTGCTAATGGGGAGATGACACAGGCCAGCTGGTTAGAGCCTGAGAAGCAGGGAGAGACAGGGGAGTCAAAGCCTTGCTGCTAACAGCAAGACCCACGTGTTTATTTTTTAATGATGAGCACTTCAGCACGAGGAGCCCATTTTCTTCACTCAAGGCCTTCGTAAAGTTCAGCTACTCTTAATTGGGTAAGACAGCCTGACTCATGTAGTGCAGAACAAGAAGCTCGTGCTAGTGGTATCCGTTGTTTTAATTTAATTTATTTTATGTCCTTCAGAGAGTTCAGCAAATCACACACAATCCCAGGAAAAGGAGCTGACATGGCAGTTTCACTGAGCTCAGAGACGCGTCAAATTAGAGGAACTCTCCCAAATATCCTCTACATTTTGTTTGTCAGATATCTCAGTTGTATTAGGTGCTATTCTTAAAAGGGCAGCCACTTCCTCTTCTAATTTAATCATCAGCATCGTATTTTCATAATAGATAAATCTGGTCTAACCTTCACTGCACTTAAGATTGGCTGTTGACCTAGAACACTCTGGCAGTGTTTTTAGGGGAAAAATACTTCCTGGTGATGTTGCAAGCCTTTACAACAGGTGCCAGCAGTTTGAGTTGCTCCCTAAGCCTAGGTCCGTCTGACGCACTGTGCCCCTTCCCTGCTGTTACACGGATCACCTGTCCCACTGACTCTCTTCTGCCCTCCCTTCGCATTGAGAAAAGGACATTCACATACTCCCTTCCCCACTCCTGCCCCTCACCTTAAAGCACAGCAGACACCGGAACATAAGCACCCCAATCTCCAAATGTTTATCTTCTCTAGTTAAAAAATGATTTTCTAAATTGTTGCTAAAATATAACCCTTCTCCTCAATTGTCATCCATTGGAACATGGCCACCATCCAGCTAACCACAATAGCTTACTTACCCTGATGTGCCAGCCCCCTCTCCCAGGCCTGTGCATAGAGCAGAGCCGCCCAGCCTGCATGCTGATGATAGTCAGGAAACGAACGTGTGTTAACAGGAGTCCCTATAAAAAGGGTTCCATGGTTTAATAGGTTTGGGAATCAATGAATACCAAATGTCCCTTTTGGAAATTCTCAGTGCACATTACCATAGTAAGAATCTTAAAAAGTCCCACAGTAAAAAAAAAGATTCCTTTTACCCAGAATTTTCCAATACTTTTGACCCCAGAGCACCTTTTACCCAGATACCCTAAGAAAACACATCTGTTAGAAGGCAGGAGTAGAACATTCCTAACTTAAAAGAAAAAGAAATGTTAATTGGGGATAAATGTGAGCATGCCCTTGTTAAATAAAGTTCAGCTATGGGGTGTGCATGAACACCATGGACTGGAATTTAGAGTGTTAAACATAGCTAGCATTCATTGGGTTTACAAGTGCCAAGCACTATGCCAAATCCCTTAACTATGCACAACTTCCTTTATATTTAGCCTTACAACAGTCCCACAACGTCGGTAGGTTCTATACACATCCAATTTTATAACTAACGAACAGAGGGCTTAAGTAACCTGCCTAAGGTCACACAGGAATCCAGATCTGCCTGTTGCCAAAGTCTGCGTCCTTCCCGGGAAAGTCTTCTGCTTCCCTGATGCTCAGGGCTACCTCAGCAGAGATGAGAATAAGGACTACATGGATCAGGAAGACGGAAGTCTTCCCTAGGGATCCCTGCAATTGAGAAGGCAGAGGCATTCTTTTTAGGCCCCACCCAACCCAGCCATCGTGACCTACTTAAAATGAGTAACTACTGAAGGGAGGCTCCGACTTGGTCAGTATCTCCAGCAATGAGGCCTGAGTGGAGAATTCCAAGCTGTCACTCTTGCATCTCTGTTATGGATTTATGATGCTCTTCCACAATAGGGGAAGAAGCAGAATCGCTAGCTGAAGCCTCGGGAGGAAGATTTGAACTGTTCAAAGCATTCTTGTGTGCTCAGGACCTGAGCACCAGCCAGCTCAACTCTTAAGTGCAGTCCTCACAGCAACAGCAGCATCTGGTGCTTGACAGAAAGCCACATCCTTGGCCCCACCCCCCAGACCTACTGAATCGGAATCTGTAGGAGTGAGGTCCAGGAAATTGTTTTAACAAGACATTAAAATTTGAGAAGCCACGATTATCCCATGAAATCTCTCATTCTGTAAATGAGAAAACTGCATCCCAGAGAGGACAAGTGACTCTCCCCTGTCCTCGAGTGAGTAGATTGCTGGTTTTACCTGCCTAATAACCATAACACCCCCCTTTTTTGTTAACAATACCCAGATTTTACTGGGGGCAACCTCCCTCCTCCTCCTCCTCCTGTTCACTAGTCTGATTGGAGCTAAGCCAGTGCTTTCAGATTCAGTGGTGGGTACATGATCCGATCCAAACAGAGTAATTTATCTAAACTCTGAGCCCAACCTGGCCACAGACATAAGCTGTAGGGATGGACCTGTGACCCCGCAAAGCTGATGACAATGGGTTATAGAAATTTTACTGGAATCTTGGGAAAGAGAAGCTTTCTTTCCACTGACATTAAAGATGATATTTAAATGGTCCGCGTGTCGTGAAGCCTACCATAAGAGAAGTCTCATCAGGAAAGTGTTTCTGGCCTTGTTTGCCCTACTCCAAACTCCAAAACCTTAATTTGTGCTGTCAGCTAAGCTCCAGTTGGTCCAGAACTATCTACATAACACCTAGGGGAGATGTTAACTCAATGTCCTTTGATGGCAGATTCACAGATAATGTGAACCCTCGCTTCTGGCTTGAGAATTATTGGGTTTACTAAACATAACGTTATTTATGGAATGCTAAAAACCAAACTATGAACACTGATGAGAATTTTTCAATCCTACTTAAATAGCATTAATTTTTAACAAACATGGTCAAGATGATAGTTCTGGTCTGGACTTCTCCACTAAGCAGAAGTATGGGTGTCAGACATTGTGGAAGTCCCTTCAACACACTACAACAGTGTTTTTCAACCTTGTTAAAATTGCATGGCACACTTGAAACTATAGTTAAATTTCTGCAGCACACTTGAATTATATTGATCAAAAAAAAAAGAGTTAAAAAATATATTTACTGTGCTTTGAACTTTTTTGGAAAACAATTTCATTATCTTAAAAATTTCTCATGGCACACCTAAGATCTTCTCATGAGCCACTGGTTGAAAATCACTGCATAGAAAGGAAGCAATGGTTTAAGATTTTTCTGTTAATTATTCTATGTTTAATATTATGTAAATTTTGAAAATATTTCCAAATATCACAATATCCTCACTTTGAAATAAAAATCTTAAGTACTGTTTCCTCCCTGATCTATAAATGGTCTGGATTCAAGAAATCTGTCTCCTGCCTTTGCTCTAAAACTCCTAGAACACATTAATTGAGCACAACTCGCCGAATACAATGCTACAACTTTGGCAGGTATTATCCCATAATCCTAGAAAACAGCCCCTTTGAGGAACCAGTTATATTAGCTAGCATCCTGTGAGCACTTACTATATGCCAGACACTGTTGTAAGTACTTAAGACACATAAGTGTGTTTAAACACATTAACTCACTTTATTCTCCCAGCCTATTACAAGGGTTACACAATTAGTAAGCAGCAGGGAGGAACTTCAAACCCTGGCACTCTAACACAGAGATTGTTCACCAAAGACTTTAGAGTGCTACTTAGGAAGTGTCAGTTCAGGTGAATAAAACAGGCAGGAGGTAAGACACATGATCAACCTCCTTTTGGTGACCTCTCCAGGTTAGGGAATCAAGTACATTCTGCATTAGAACCCTCACTAGTAAAAATAGTGACTAAAGGCTCGGTGCCCATAGCACAGTGGTTACAGCGCCAGCCACATACGTTGAGGCCGGCAAGTTCAAACCCAGCCCAAGCCAGCTGAACAACAATGACAACTGTAACAAAAAATAGTTGGATGTTGTGGTGAGCGCCTGTAGTCCTAGCTACTTGGGAGGCTGAGGCAAGAGAATCATTTAAGCCCAACAGTTTGAGGTTGCTGTGAGTTGTTTTACCACCGAACTCTACCCAGGGCAACATAGTAAGACTCTGTCTCAAAAAGAAAAAAAAAAACATAAGGGCTAAAATCTCCAAAGTTTCTCTGGGATCTATTCCAAAACACTATGTATTTATTTACATGGTTTTTCACTACCACCAAGACTGTGAGGCCCTGAAATGTCTACATGAGAGGATTTCAGAAGTAGCAACCTGTTTTGGATATGAAATCAGGAAGTTTGAGACTCCAATTACATGACCAGCATGCTATATTTATTTGAATGCTTATTCAGAGCAGATTTTAGAAGCTAGGAGTTAATCAAAACCACCCTGAGATATCGCCCCAGTGACAATAGCCCACATTGCAAAGTCCCAAAGCTGCAGATGCTAGCACAGATGTGGAGAGAGGAGAACACTTGTATAATATTGGTGGGACTGAAAACTAATATAGCATCTTTGGAAAGAAGTATGGAGAATCCTCAAAGATCTCAAATTAGATTTCCCATTTGGCCCCACAATCGCACTACTAGGTATATACCAGAAGACAAAGACTCATTTTATCGTAAGTACATTTGCACTAGGTTGTTTATCACGGCTCAATTTATGATTGCCAAGATGTGGATACAACCTAATTCCCATCAACTCAGGAATGGATTAACAATTTGTGGTACCTGCACACCATGGAATACTAATCAGCCATAAGAAAAGATGGTGACTTCACATCTTTTATAATATCCTGGATGGAGATGAAACACATCCTTCTTAGTAAAGTGTCATAAAAATGGAAAAGCAATTATCCAATGTACTCAATACCAATATGAAGCCAGTAGATGATCTAATGCATGCCCACATAGGAGAAAATTCAAAAAATTCATTGAAAATTCATTTCAGTTCAAGGTGGGGGGAGGGGTAATGAGGAAGGAGGGTAGGAAGGGTTGGGGTGCTCTCACTGAATGTGCATGGAGTGAGGGTGTTTGGCACACCTTTTGTGTGTGGGACAGAACCACAAGGGGGACTCCATCTAACAAAATCAAATATTTTGAACTGGTTGTTTTTACCCTTATATTAAAGAAATTTACTTTTCAAAAGAAAGAAGTCATTCCTGCTCTCAGAAGCTTGAGCTTATATTAAATAAATTTACTTTTCAAAAAAAAGAAGTAATTCCTGCTCTCAGAGACCCTTGGCCTGGTGTCTCCAGATATGTCGCAAGAGGGCAGAAAATGAAGAAACTCCAGTTCTTAGAAATCCTGCTTCAGGTTTGCTCTGATATTGAAGAGTTTTACCCTTCCTAAATTGTGGAGGTCATCTCACTCTCTAGATAAGTCCGGCAGAGGCTGATGGTGAATCTATATAGGCCAAAGAAAGCATCCAGGCCTCAGCCCCAGATCTAAATAATTTAACTGAATGCATCTCTCATTTGTAATAAGATTTTGGACTTTACTTTAATTGGCAGGTTTTTTCCTTTCAGAGGGACCTCAAATCTTCCTCTAATAAAGGGCATGCTATCTTTGCCTTACAAGGCCTTGGAAGAGAAAATAGAATTCCCTGCAAGAAACCAGGACTTAAGATATAATTGACTATTGCTCTGGATATGATCCACTCAGGAACTGCAGCGGGTACAAGCATATGAAGTGTGTGTGTGGTTTTTCCAAGTTGGTGGTCTGAGCAAGGCGGAGATTGTCTACACAGCATAGCAGTGTTCTTAAACTCTGTTTTATTTGGTTTAGTGTTCACCAGCCACAGAAAATGCAAACAGAATCATCAACAAATGCCTTTCCCCTTTGGACAAACTGTTTCCAACATATAGATACCACTACCTTCATTGTATCCTACGGGTTTAAAACAGTTCTTTGGTTACAAGACAAGGTCAGTCCCTGGTAGAACTTCCAGTTCTTTTAGCTGTCATTTCTATAACTGTGGTATTTAACTCTTGAGCTCAACTTTTTGTTTTATTTGGTTTTTAATGGGCTGCAGCAAAAGCAGAGTTTTTAATTTATTTTTTAATTGGCAGTATTATCTAATGATGTATATTTAGGGTGTATACCACAATGCTTTGTTTACATCGTGGAGTGGCTAAATCAAGATAATTAACATCTATTATCTCACACACTTATAATTTATATATTTGTAAGAACATTTCAGATCTACTATCTGAGCAATTTTTAATTATGCATTATTATTAAATATAGCCCTCATGTTGCATATTAAATCTCCTGAACTTTTCCTCCCATCTAACTGAAATTTTGTCTTCTTTGATCAGGGTCTTCCCAGTCATTTCATTTTCCCCTCAGGGCCCTGGTATCACCATTCTACTCTCTGCAGCTATAAGTTTGACTTTTTTAGATTATACATATTCCACATAAAAGTGAGATCATATAGTATTTTTCTTTTCATACCTTGTTTATTTCATTTAGCTAAATATCTTCCAGATTCATCTATTTTATCAAAAATGACAGAATTTCATTGTTTTTTAAGGCCAAACAGTATCCCATTACATAGGTATACCACATTTTCTTCATGCACCCATGAATGGATACTTACATTGGTTTGCTGTCTTGGCAATTGTGAACAGTGCTATAAGGGACATGGGAAAGCAGGTATCTCACAGACATATTGATTTCATTTCCTTTGGATACATCCCCAGAAGTGGAATTGCTAAGTCATGTGGTAGTTCTACTTTTAATTTTTCAAGGAACTTCAAACTCTTTTCCATAATGGCTATATAAATTTACCTTCCCAACAACATTGTCCAGGGGTTCCTTTTTCTCCACATCCTCACCAATTCTTGTTATCTCATCTTTTTTATAATGGCCATCATGGTTTTGATTTGCATTTTTTTTTTTTTTTTTGAGACAGAGTCTCACTCTGTCACCCTGGCTAGAATGCTGTGGCATCGTCATAGCTCATAGCAACCTCAAACTCCTGGGCCCAAGCAATCCTCTTGCCTCGGCCTCCTGAGCAGCTGTAATGACAGGTGCCCACCATGGCACCTGGCTAATTTTTTATTTTTAGTAGTGATGAGGTCTTGCTCTTGTTCAGGCTGATCTTGAAGTCTTTTTTTTTTTTTTTTTTTTTTTGAGAGACAGAGTCTCACTTTATCACCCTTGGCAGAGTGCCGTGGCATCACATAGTTCACAGCAACCTCCAGTTCCTGGGCTTAGGCGATTCTCCTGCCTCAGCCTCCAGAGTAGCTGTGCCGGCCACAATGCCCAGCTATATTCTTGTTGCAGTTCGGCTGGGGCCGGGTTTGAACTCACCATCCTCGGTATATGGGGCTGGCGCCCTACTCACTGATCCACAGGCGCTGCCCTGATCTTGAAGTCTTGAATTCAAGCAATCCACCCAACTTGGATGCCGAGCCTTTTTTCAGATGCCTGTTGGCCATGTGTGCATCTTCTTTTGAGAAATGTCTTTTTAGATCATGTATCTACTTCTTAATCAAGTTATTTGTTTCTTTGATATTGAGTTCCTCATATATTTTGGATATTAATAGCCTACCAGATATATAGTTTGCAAATATTTTTCTCCCAGTCCATAGTGGCTCTTTATTTATTGATTGTTTCATTTGCTGTGCATAAACTTTTTAGTTTAATTCAATCCCCTTGAGCTCCTCCTTGAAACTGTGAACTTTCCCACTTATATGATAGGTAAGAAAAGAACTGTCAGGGGAAATGACAACTGTTATTGAGATCAATAAACTTTGCAGAGTTTAGTTATGAGAACACTGCGCTGAGAGATATTGATACCTGGGTCTTTTGACATTCTCACATTTCAGTACGATGGGAAGTTTTCCTTGTCCCAGGTCCTATTGAGAGATGTTGGAAGGACTGATTACAGCATTTTGAGTTATCTGAGCTGTTATATTTTCTTCAGAGAAGAAAGGATGATGGGAAGACCAAATCATCACCTACTTCTATGTAACCCAGTCGGGTCCAGCTTGTAAATTTGCAAGTAAGAGTCTCCCCAGAAATTTCAAGTTGAAAGGATTGGTCCAAAGGGGAACTGAAATTTTACTGACGTTCTATAAAAGAGGAGCACACTTTGAAAATGTAGAAACTTTTCTCAAAGCCAAAATTCTCTCTGTCATCAGAGAGGTGCTGGGGATAAAAGAATAAGGCCTATTCTAGTAGAGTGAGTCAGTCTTAATGAGGTTAAAGAGAAAGAGGGTGATGATGAGAAAGTAGAGATAATGATTGCAAACTCCTCTTTTCTGAAAGTTTGGTGATAGAGGGAATAGTAGTTTAAGGTGTCTGCAGGCCCGCACATATGAGTAGATGCTACAGACATAGGGAATGTGGGAAAAACAGTGTGTCTTCCAAAGTCCTTCTTCCCATGAAATTTATGCAAGTGGCCACATATTGATTTATTGGTTTATCCCATGCTCCTTAGGACCTTGACTCAGTACTAGGCTTTGAAACAAAAAAACCCCTGCCACCGCTGAAATCTACCTCTCACTCTTTCTTCTTCCCTGAGCTCTTTCCCCCCATCTACTTCCAGGTGGGTCTCTGCCTCATGCTCAGCTTCCCTCAAATCCAGGGTCTTCCAACTTCATCGCTTTCTTTGTCTTGAAGAAGGGTCAGAGGAATGGTTTTCGTGATGTGTTCCCTGTCTTGAGGCGAGCCCACAGGAACCTGTCGATTCGGCACCTCCCAGGGGTACCAAACTGGCTCCATTCCCGCCCGGTCATGGATAAGGGGAACTGGGCGGCAGAGTGAGGTTAGCAATTCCTCTGCCCAGCCTGAATGACAGATTTTACAATATACTCTAGACTTTTCCCATAATAAGAGGAAGGTATTATTTCCCTTATTGGGAAAGGGGAGGCTGTTGTCCCTGGAAGCTCTTTTTAATATAACTGACATTAGGAGCCTTAGAGTCCTAAGACGTGAATTGAAACCTAATTCCACTCTGCCCTAGTCCTGTGACATTAGACAAGTGGCTTATATGTCCTCCTTTGTAAAATGGGGTCAATAATATTTCACTGGAGTACTTCTGGTGGAATGAAATTAGAAAGTGATTTAGAAATGAGCTTCAAAATGGCCCAGAGAAGCTTATAACAACCCATGTTCTCAGTCCTCAAAGTCTGGAGATTCCTTGCTGTCTCAGGGAGTCAGGGTTTTTGAGACCAAGCCATTACGAGGAGGGTGTCATCCCTCATCACTAAAACTGAAGCAGCCCCGGGCATACTGCAATGGCTCAGAAAAGGGGGACCTTGCATTGCCACATACCAAATGGCCTGAGTGTGAAATCTGGGGTCCCCTTGGCCTGCTGATCCCAAATGCTTGCTGAATGGCTGGCCTGTTCCTCGGACAGATGTTTTGCTTCTGTATCTCAACCCAGCATGATCCAATCAGTAAGGATGTGAGGTTCTAGTTGTTTTGCTTTTACTTTAGTCTTTAATCATCGAGTGGGAGTTAAAAACTCGCTACCTTGGCAAGAAACCTCAGACTTTGTAAGCAGTCCTTCCCTGAAAATCAGGTCATAGAGTTTCAAAAGACAATTTTCTAAAAGAAGAGGTTTTTTAAAAGAAAACACCCAAACTTGCTGGCATTTTTAGAAGGATAGTATTGATCATCCATGTCAGCCTTCCTAAAGAACTGTTTGTCTACCTTCCACCATTGCTATTTGCAGGATGTCTTATTGATATAGAGGTATGGGGTGAGACTGACCTGTGTAATAAAGAAACCCAACAGAACTGCAGAAGTGTTAAGCTTCCCATAGGGGAAATAAATCATCACTGGGACTTAAGCCATCAGTGGAAAGATGAGCCGTCTGCACTTACACATTGGAATCTTCCATCATAAAAATTGCAGAATATTAGAGCTAAAAGGAATTTTAGAGCTTTTGTCAGTCTAGCCCCTTCCTTTAATAGATACAGAAACTTAGAGCCAGACAGGTAGAAGGATTGGCTGAGGCTGGCCCAGAAAGTGAAAACATTAGGACTTGAACCCATGTCTCCTGACCCCCAAGCACAAAGCCCTCTCCACCACGTTTGTCATATTGGCTAATTCTAGGAGACATGTTGAGTTTTGTAGGATGAAGGCAGAGGAATGATCTTCCCCCATATTTTTACACCTGGGGACATCTTGAAGAGGGGCTGAGCCCAGTGAAAGTGGGAGGGAGGCATCAAGAAGTTGAGCAGAGGCCCCTTCTTAGGGCAGGACCAACGTGTCAGTAAAGCAGAGCTCTCTGAAGTGTGGGACATCTCTGGGAGGAAGGACAAGGACCGTGGCTGTAGGACAGTCCTAAAGAGAGGCTTGATGACAAATTTCCGATCAATCACACTCTACAAGCCAAAGAGCACGGGGGCAGTGAGCATGCCTGCCCTGGTCACTCCCTCAGGCCAGCATACTCATTTGTGTATTTACCACGTTTATGGAGTGCGTGCACAAGGCGTGCCAGGCCTGTGCTGGGTGCTGGGGAGAAAATGAGGAGCAATATCACTGTTGGCTTGGTTCTTATGGACGTTATAGTATAGTGGCAGAGGCAGGAAATTGTCACACAAATAAATGCAAAATGACAATGTGAGGAGAAAGCAAAACCAAACATTTCCACACATGTATCATTTCTGTGTATGTACGTGTATTAAAAAAACAAATAAGGAGATTCACACTGTGAGAAGGAGACTGAGGGATTCATGCTTGGCATGAATTGTAGGAGTTTTTAAAAGCAAAAATGCACTTACGTGTCAGAAATCAAAATAGTGGCCACAACCCTCAGGAGGAGGCATAGTCACAGGAAAAGCTGGGAACAGTCTGTTTCCCGATCTGAGCACTGGTTACATGGGTATGTTGATCGTGTGAACATTCAGAGGCCTGAATTTTCAAATATGACATTTTCATTTGTGTTATATTACCATAAAACATGTACCCAAATTGTATCCAGGTAAGGTTCTGATATTAATAAAAGTCTGACAATTGCAGTTGTGTGACATGCTACTAAGAAGCAAGGCAGTACTGAGTGTGATAGGCACCCTGGGTGGGCAGTGGAGCTCACCTCGTGGGGACAGTAGGGGAAGCCTCCTCAGGATGAGCGCTCTGTGTGGCGATCACAAGGGTTCTGTGTGACGTGGGAGCAGCACATGCAAATACTGTGTGGCAGGAGGTGACATGGAATAAACAAGGAATCGAAGCAGTGTGGGTCAGACAGGAATGCAGGAACTGAGACACATGCTGAGCGAGGAGTGGGTGAGGACAGACCATTTAGGCCCTGTTGTCTGCCATAAGAATTTTGGTGTTGGGCCCAAGAACCACGGTGAGCCACTGAAGTGCTCTCTGTAGGAGGTGCCATAAGCGGGTTTGTTTTTCAGAACGACCTTTCTTACTTCTGGCAGCAGTTCTCAACTGAATGTGCTCCACCATCTCGTCTACCACCAACACGTTGGCCTCCTGGCGTGACCCCCCGGCACTGCATTAAAGGCTCACGGCATTGGGAAGACCCCCCCCCCACTGGGTCAGAGGGGGTGGTTGTGAATGGAGGGGAACTGTTAAAAGGCTAATGCTCAGTAAGCCAACGTGTTGGTGGTGGACAAGATGGAGGAGCAAATTCAAAGGAAGAGATGCATGAGATGTTAAATAAAAAAACTACTAGGACTTGGTGATGGAGCAAAATGAGAGCACTGAGGATAACAGCTATCAAAAAGGATTTCTGATGATCCATGGCAGGAACGGCCTAGAGCTGATGTGCAACAAATAGGCACTACGTGTTCCTGAGGCCAGTGGGCGCTCCTGGACTGCCTTTCTGCAGACCCCAGTGCTGCTTTGGGTCTGGGGAGATGGCTCCTGAATGCCTTTATCAGCTCATCACTGCATCGAAACAACTCGTCTGAGAAACCTGACAGTGCTTTTATCCCTGAATGTTCTACCACATAGTCAGAGACTAAACCCATATTGGTTGGAATATAATGTTCTAGAATGAGACTGAACTTCTGAATTTTATTGTCAGTTTAGCACTCTTAGCTCCTACTTTGACGTCAAATTATAAGCAAAATAGCCGTGGCTATTATGATTCTTGGGAAGAGAAAGGAAAGCTGTGTGAAAATTTTCCCAAAGCCTCAGTAAGCGAGCACAGTGTCTTGGAGAGCTGGTCTGAGGGCAGAGAGCTGAAGTAGGGGCCACCAGCCTGTAGGGGTGTGGGAAAGAGCTGTGATAAGGAGAAACAGAGGCCAGGGGAGGGGTTGAGGAGAGCAAACAAGTGTAATCTAGCTACCCCAACTTCTCTAGCCTTCGGTGACCACATTTTTTTCCCCTTCAATGCCCAATGGCATGAATCTGAAGCCTCATCCCACTTGACCTCTGGAAATCCAGTTTCTTTTTCCTAATTTTTTACCCAAGGTATTTTGAGAATCTTTTCCTGATGTATTCCAATGCTACATTCCTATCCTAGTTGCTTGCTACCTGTGGCTTTTTTCAAGATAGATGCTGCAAGTTCACATTTGCAAATTCAGAGGTTTCCATTCACATCATGGTGTGTAGAAATTGCACCCCCTACCTGAACTTCAGCAGTGCTCAAGAACACATGCAGCATCCTTTTTCCAAACATGGATACTGGTCCATTCCTTAATCCCCTAAAGCATAAAAAATAATGGACTACGATGTTTAGAAAAATGGAATGAAGTCTTGGGAATAAGTCGAGAAATCATAAGGGGAAAAGACTTCAAGATAGACATGAAATTATAGGTCTGGGGTCCTCATCATAAAGTATCTCTCTGCTTAGAGCCAGGCACATTGCCACATTGCAGAGACCGGCTCCTCTACTTTGAACATCAGTGACTTAAACTGCACCTCTTCTCCCCAGAAACCAAATCTCTGGGCTCTGCAGATAGGAAATAAAATGTAAGGAAAGGAAACTTCTAGTGTCTGTCCAACAAGTAAGAAGCTTGAAAGTTGCCACTCCATTCTAACAAGTAAAAAACTAAAGTAACTTTAAAAAAATCAACAACCTTTCTTAGATCCATCAGAGATATGAGATCACAGGGCAAACTGCTGCTCCAGAAGAGACTAACAGGTGCGTACAGAGAATTGCAACCTACAGGAGCAGAAACTCACGAGCAAAAAACCTCTGGGGATACCAACAGTGGGATAGGAAAGCCTGAACTGCAATTGACAAATTGCCAATGGCTCCATGTACGTAAGTCTGAGGGTTAAAAACTCCAGTGGGACTCAGTCATAAGGGGAACCCCACACTTTTTTTGCTTTTACTTCCAAGAACTTAACTAGGTACTTACAGTGAATATCAGAGAAAAATCCCTATTGCTTCTAGTAGGAAGAGAGGAAAGATAATTATTTTAAAATAAGTCAGGGAATGCGAATCTTCTTAACAATGCCTGCCCAAAAGAGAAACTATTTTGCCAGAGCCTAAACTGTTGGGGATTTTTAGAATCTAACTAACCTAGGAAAAAATAAATGCCCAGTCCCAGTTGACAGTGGCCATCCCATCCCACCTGAGGAGGCAGGGGTGGGCTGGGAGGCACTGGTGATGCTCACAGTCCAG
This sequence comes from Arctocebus calabarensis, assembly GCA_963573935.1. Taxonomy (NCBI): domain Eukaryota; kingdom Metazoa; phylum Chordata; class Mammalia; order Primates; family Lorisidae; genus Arctocebus; species Arctocebus calabarensis. The sequence continues at coordinate 34,069 of CAUYON010050764.1, read as the reverse complement.
ACGCACAAGCCCACTGAAAGATCAGCCCACTGAAAGATCAAGACCTGATCATAAGACTGACTGTCCGATGCCAGAGCACACTTCCCCTCCCTATACCTTACAACCAAACCACTAACGGATTATTCACCAATGTCTAGCTAGACCATTATATCCTGCTATTAAAAAATTATCAGTCATACTAAAAGGCAAAAAATACAGTTTGAAGAGACAGTAAACATCATAAATAGAGTCAAATATGGCAGAGATTTTTCAGTCATCATATTGGGAATTTAAAACAGCTGTAATTAGTATGCAAAAGGCTCTAATGGATAAAGTAAAGTGCATGCAAAAACAGATGGGCAACATAAGTAAGAGATGGAAACTCTGAGTCAAAAAGAAATGCTAGGTATTAACACACTAACAGAAAAATTAGTGCAGCCTGAAAGTGGATGAGCTGGACAGGGGTGAAGAAAGAATAATTGAATTTGAGGATATCTTAATGGAAACTTTCTAAACTGAAAAACAGGGCAGGCTGCAGTGACTCACCTCTGTCATCCCAGCAGTCTAGGAGGCGGAGGCAGGTGGACTGTTTGAGTTCAGGAGGTTCAGACCAGCCTGAGCAAGAGTGAGACCCTGTCTCTAAAAAATGCCCAGGCATTGTAGCAGGCACCTGTAGTCCCAGCTACTCAGGAGGTTGAGGCAACAGGATGGCTTGAGCCCAAGAATGTGATGTTGCTATGAGCTATGACACTGTAGCACTCTACAGAGGTCAACAAAGTGAGGCTCTGCCTCAAAAACAAGAAACAAAACCCTGAAAAGCAGGCCCCCCAAAAGCCTGAAAAAAGCAGAACAAAATACTCAGGATTATGAGACAACTATAAAAGGTGTAACTTACGTGTAACTGAAATATCAGAAGGAAAAAAAAGAGAGAAAGCAGCAGAAGCACCATGGTCATCCTTAGTGTCCCTATGAGGATCATTCCAGATACCAAAATTCACAGACGCCCAAGTCCCTGATACACAATTTACATGTAACCGACTCTCATCCTCCTGTTTGCTTTAAGTCATCTCTACATTACTTATAATAACTATTACAGTGTACATGCTATGCCAATAGATGTTATACTATATCATGATAATATTTTTTAATTTTATTATTGTTTTCTACTTTTTTTCCCCAAATGTTTTCAACCTGCAATTGGTTGAATCTACAGAGGTAGAATCCATGGATATGAAGGACCAAGGGGATGTGAAGTGACAATGATTGAAAATTATCCCAAATTAATGTCAGACATCAAACCAAAGATCCAGGCTTCAAAAAGCATAAAGCTGGATAAGTTTGGGGGGAAAAAATTACTTCTAGACATAGTATATTCAAATTGCAGAAAATCAAATAAAAAAACTCTTGGAAGAAGCAAGAAGAGGAAGAGCTCCTATGGGGGAGCATGGGTAAGAATTATATCCAACTTTCTTCTAGAAACCATGCAAACAAGAAGAGAGTGGAGTTAAATATAAAAAACATTGAGTTTTTTTTTTTAATTCTAGCCTAGAATTCTGCATCCTGTGACCTTATCCTTCAAAAGTAATGGAGACAACATACACTCTTTGGGTGATGATAAGTTAAAAGCTCTGACTTCACCTCTTCACAATATTCCCATGTAATAAAATGACACTTATACCCTATAAATTTATGCCAAAAATTATGAAATAAAGTCTCAAACAATAATTGAAGGAGTTTGTTGCCAGTAGACCTGCCTTGCAAGAAACATTCAAGAGAAGTTCTTAAGAGAGAAGGAAAATAATGTAGAGTAGAAACTCAGATCTACATAAAGAAAAGTACTGGAGAAGGAATAGCTGAAAGTAAAAAAAGAAAAAGTGTATGTTTCTCATTCAAACTTGATATGACACATAACACTTTGCACAAAATGATTACAGCAACATTGTATATTATTTTATCTATGTGTTTAGATATATGCATCTACCTGCACATATGTGTGTATTCTCCTGCATAAGGAAAGCAAACGACAACAATGATATAAGAGACAGAAGGTAGAAGTTAGGATTTTTTTTAATTATAGGGAAAATTGTAAGGTACTTTATACTATCATGAAGTGGAATAGTGTTATTTCAATAAGCACTTGGATTAGTTATAAGTGTATATGTCAAAACTTTACAGCAATCCCACAAACAGTATAAAAATAAGTATAACTAATATTTTCTTTAAAAGGAGAGAAAGGCTCGGCGCCTGTAGCAAAGTGGTTAGGGTTCCGGCCATATACACTGAGGCTGGCGCATTCGAACCCGGCCCAGCCCTGCCAAACAGCAATGACAACTACAAAAAAAAAAAAAATAACCAGGTGTTGTGGCAGGTACCTGTAGTCCCAGCTACTCGGTAGGCTGAGGCAAGAGAATCACTTAAGCCCAAGAATTGGAGGTTGCGGTGAGCGGTGATGCCACAGCACTCTACCTAGGGCAACATAGTAAGACTCTGTCTCAAAAAAAAAAATTAAAAAAAAATAATAAAAGGAGAGAAAATACAATTATTTTAAATGCTCAATGAAGACCACAATAGGCAGAAGAAGAGTAGAAGACAAAAACAGAAATAAAGAAGAAAGGCAATGAAAAGAAAACAATTACAAATATAGCAGAGAATAATCCAACTATATCAGTAAAAACTTTAAATGACATTGGTCTAAATACACTAATTAAAAACCAGATCATTATAATCAGCAGTAGTTCTCAACCTTCCTAATGCCATAACCCTTTAATACAGTTCCTCATGTTGTGGTGACCCCCAGCCATAGAATTATTTTTGTTGCTACTTCATAACTGTAATTTTGCTACTGTTATGCATTGTAAAGTAAATAAGCAGGATGCATTTAGGAGACCCCTGTGAAAGGGTTGTTCGACCCCCAAAGGGGTTGCAACCCACAGGTTGAGAACTGCTTGTTGCAATGGACCAAAAAACAAGACCCACTATATGTTGTTTACAAGAAATTTATTTTAAATATAAAAGCACACATAAATTAAAAGTAAATGCATGGAGAAAAATATATCATACTATCATTAATCAAAATTTTAATCAAACTCGTGTTCATTGCCGATGGAAATATAAAATGATACGGGTACTTTGGAGGATAGTTTTCAGCTTCTTATAGAATTAAAATTACTCTTGTCATATGATCCAACAATTGCACTCCTTGGTATTTTACCCAAAGGAGTAAAAATTAAAAACTTATGTAGAAACAAAACACTGAATACAGATGTTTATAAACAGCATCATTTAAAATTGCCAAAACTCGGAAGCAACCAAGATGCCCTACAGTAGGTGAGTGGATAAATAAAATATGGTATATCCAGATAATAGAATGTTAATCAGTGATAAAAACAAATGAGCTATCAAGCAATAAAAAGACATGAAGAAAACTTAATGCATATTACTAAGTGAAAGAAGCCAGTCTGAAAATTATGCATACTATATAGTTCAACCTGTGTGATGTTAGGAAAATAAGAAGATCAATGGGTGACTGGGAATATAAGGGGAGGAGGGAATAATAGGCAATGCATACAGGACTTCTAGGGCAGAGAAATTATTCTGTATAATGCTGCAATGATGGATACTTGTCACGTACATGTATTATGTATATGTTATACAAAGGTCTGACAATTAAGTTTGCAAACTCATCTTAGAAAATGTGCTACATACCTCATCACTAAATATCACTGCAATCACCTTCAAAGTACTCCCCGTGGGAAGCTGTGCACCAATGTCAGTGCCCAGTTTACCCTTCAAAGCAATTTTGGAATGCTTTTTCTGGAATGGCCATTGGAGCTTTTGTCTTCTTACCCTTGATGTCCTCAATGTCATCAAAATGCCTCCTTTTCAATATTTCTTTTATTTTTAGGTAAAGAAAAAGGTCACTGGAGGCCAGATCCGATGAATGGGGAAGTTGTTCCAATACAGTCATTTGTCTACTGGCTAAAAACTCCCTTAAGACAGTGCCATGTGAATGGTACATTATTGTAATGCAGGAGCCATGAATTGTTGGCCAGGATTTTCAGTGAAGATTTCCCTGTTTATCTATTGACATTTACTTGGTCTGCTGTTCTTCTCACAGTCAGCCAACAACACACAATTCAATGAATTTTTCGCAATTTTTCTTCAGTTCTGCTTGTTACCGGCCAACCTGACTTCTCTTCATCAGTGATGCTTTCTCTCCCCTCTATTTGTAATCTATTTGTAGATTGCCATTTTCTTCAGGAAATTATTCCTATAAACTTGGACTAGGATGTGCCTGATTTCACTTCTACTCTTGCCAAGTTTAATAAGAAATTCAATGTTTGTTCATTGCTCTAATTCAGGCTCTTGACGAAACACGAAAACACACAACAGTAATAAACACCATTCAGCAAGACACCACTACAAGTCAACACAAACACAGCTATGAGACACTGATGTACCGAGGTTATGAAACCTTGCTCAGGTGTTGGTACAGTGCCGCCAGTGTAAGAACATGGTGGCAAGTTTGAAAACTTGATTGTCAGATTTCATACACAACACCAAGAATAAACTACACTATGGACTTTGGGCAATAATGATGTATCAATGTAGGCTCATCCATTGTAACGAATGGTCCACTCTGGTGGGTGATACTGATAACAAGGGTGGTAATGTATGTGTGGGGGCAGAAGGGGAGGTAGGAAATCTCTCTACCCTCCCTTCAATTTTGCTGTGAACCTAAAATTGCTCTCAACATAAAGTCCATTCCTTAAAAAAAAGTAAAGGAAGCATATTTGAGCTATATCTCTGCCAATAGACAAAATTTTTCTACTGCGATGCAACAAAAGTTATCCTTTTCCAGTCTCAAAATGTGCCATGACAATGGTTTTTGCTTGTTAAAACTGAAAGTGCTGAAACATGATCCAATCCCACACTTTCCTTTCCTTCTCCCCTGCCAAAGTCCCCACAGGCTCCCAAAGGCAAACCCAAAACCCAGCTTTCAGAAAAAGAGATAACCTGCTCAAAGTTTGGAAATTAGTATTTCTCTTCCACTTCTAGCATTCAAGGTGTTAAGCAATGATTGGTGGGTTGACTTAGCTAGAGCATCCCTTTCCCCAGTTTGGGAGCAGTGAACAGAAGCCTTGAGACTGAAGAGAGCAAGGTGAGGTCTAAACCACCAGAAGCCTTTTCCTCTCAAGAAAGAGATGGCCAACAAGGTGAGTCTTCAGTTCCCATAAGTCAGAAGACCTCACTGCAGGTCATTTCACGGAATGAGGCAAGAGCCAGAGGGAACATCTTTCAGTTCAGGAGTGTGGTAGTTAGGTCAGTGGTAACCTTTTGAGCACTGGGACTTTTACATCTTGATCATTGCTACAATTCATGATTCTGACTCTTCCGACCTAGAATGGTGGGGAGGGGTGGATTGGATGACACATAGTTGGAATACTCAAACTGGAAAGATCAATGGTAACAAAGCTGAATTAGCAATAGAGAAGTGAGGCATCTAAAATTACCCTTATAATTAGAGGCAGAATTTATTCTAGTGCCCTAAGCCCCTGAATTCATGCCTAGCACTTTATCCACAAAAGTCTCCTGCATACTGAGCTCTTTTTCAATCCTCAGACGCTCAAAGATTTTAAACAAGAGAATTAAAACAGTGTAACATAATTAGTTCTCAAAAGATTCTATGGAAGCCTCATTCTTTAGCATTGTTTAACTTTGCTGCAACTATAATTCCCCTAGATTGGAGGGTTAGCACTTGTCGTTCGTGGATTTGGTAAACAAACACACCATTGTGCCCTTAGTTACGAATACTGGGCCAGCCCCTAGGACAGAGTGCTGAGCAACAGGAACAAGGTCTGCTGTACTTGAAGCCTAGAGAATGCAGCACTCTAAAATCTAACACCAAAGGACAGGTTGGACAATTATTTTGTGAAAAGACTCTTGACAAAAGAATATAAAAGGTATTTTTCATTCACTTGAAAGGTAGATGGATTCAAACCCTTCTAACTTTAGAAGAAAAAATAACCCAAGGTCAGAAGAAACAGGCCATCCATTCTTTCTCCTATTCACTGATAATTCCTAACCTTTCTCTTGCGTGGTCTTGAATTATATCACTATTCTATAACTTATAAAGTCTATCCCCCAGTTCAGGAGTCAGATTAACATGTTCCTTTAATAATACATGGCAGTGTACAGTGACAGGTTGCATTCTGAATGCTGAGGAGGATTATAAATTATCGATGATTGAGAATTGGCCTTTGTAGTCAGTTCCATTTTTCAAAATGGAAAATAAACTTTTTTTTCTCATTGACTTTGATTCCTCTCCCCATTTTTTTATAGTAAATATTAAGAGACTATGCGTATCACGTGTCTAGTCATCTCTGTCTGGTCTTGCTTTGTCATTAATTCTTAGTTTGGGAGATGGATGGCCTGTATAGCTATTCTAATTCATGATACCATCCTGTCACTAGCCTATAAATAATTAATGAAAGGGGACTTTTCTACTGAAGGAAATTGTCAGGCCCATTAGGTTTAAGTCCAATTTCAGTTCTCTTCCTGTAACTTTCTATTGAGATTTTTACAACATAGAATCAACTTTCAGTAATGCAATAAAATAATACTAATTCAAATAGTGGGGGCTTTGGAGGGGGAAGCCCAGTTAGAATGAATGAAAAATACTTTTTTTTGAAGGGAAGATTTATTCCTTTAAAGAAATACCATGAATTAAACTCTGCTGCCAAAGCTTTTCTAGGGGAACTGTTCAAATAAGAGGCTGCTTGGTTGCAAAGAAGGACTCACTCTAATGTAAGTCAAGGCACAAGGAGAGACTTATCAGATGCCTCCAGTCCCCGATCTGTATTTCCTCAGCATTTACTGATCTTACATGCTGATGGCTTCTTTTTTTTTTTTTTTTTTTAGACAAAGCCTCAAGCTATCACCCTGGATAGAGTGCTGTGGTATCACAGCTCACAGCAACCTCCAATTCCTGAGCTCAAGCGAGTCTCTTGCCTCTGCCTCCCAAGTAGGTGGGACTATAGGCGCCCACCACAACGTCCGGCCATTTTTTGGTTGCAGCCGTCATTGTTGTTTGACGACCTGGGCTGGATTCGTACCCGCCAGCTCAGATGTACGTGGCTGGCGCCTTAGCCCGTTGAGCCACAGGCGCTGAGCCTGCTTCTTAATAAAAGTCCACCCAAGAGCTATCTCTGGTCATCAGAGCAAGTCAGGACAGGACAGAAGTGTTGGAAAGTTAAGTGTCCCTATAGAGAAGCTTTAAACAATGAATCACAGGAGCTGATGGATAAACACCTCAGTTCCTTGTTGCTCTGGTGGAGCAATTCTGAGGCATTCCTAGAGGCCCCCAGAAGGATTGTGTGTAACCATCTCATCCACACACTGCAGTGGATTTCTTTCCTTCCTGATTCAACTTTCCACTCATCTGTCAATGCTTCTTTGGAACATTTCCCAATCTACTTACACTCAAATCCTATTTCAGGTCTACTTCTGGGAGAACCCAACTAAGACTGTAATGAAAGTAGGGAAAGATTACAAGAGATGATCGTATGGAACATCTAAAGACTAATAACCAGGTATAGCTAGGTAAATAATCTATCCATCATAAAATGGCACTCCATGTAAGTAGTTTGAGAAACTAAAATTCTACACACAGTAATAGATCTATAATGTTTTAATGACAATCATTGCCATCTTTTCTAAATAGCCCTTTAGACATGCTAACGTATGACTTTAAGATCTGCTCTTCCCATCTGAGCTGAGTAACATATGTTCTCTTTTCCTCTACCTGAACATCCCATGGATCTTTGTACCTCAGAGAACAATGTTCCGCTTCCTCTGGGCAATACAATTCTTAGAAATGGCCAAATGTTATTTTTTAAAATTATGAGGTTGAATTTCTTATTTCCTCAAACAGGTCACTTAGGATCTGAAACTATGAATTCAGGAACTCTTGGGTCTCTCCAGACTCTGACTAATCTCTTATCCCTGACCTTTTGGGTGCGTTTGCTTTTTTCTCCAACTTTATGTCCTCTGCTTTCTTGTTTTCTTGATTCTGTCATTGGACCAAATCCAATAATATCTAAATATTGTATCTGTGTCTTTATTTCAAATGCCTAAAAGGAGAACTTGATTGATTCAACTGAACCCATGTGTTGATACAATTGGCCATGGCCAGAGGGATAGCCACTTACTCCTCCAGTGTTATTCTGTGTAAAAGGGAAGCTCCAAGTCAACAAACACAGGTCAGAAAGTGACCTAAAATAGAGGAACTTTAATATTGCTATCAAATATCTGTTAACCAGAATACCTGTTGTTACAAGTACATGAGGTTTCTAAAGTGCTTGAGACTGCTTAAAGATGGTTTTTGTAAATAAATGAACCGTTCCTTTACATTTATTTATTGGTAAATGTCTCTTGTGCTGACCTGAATAAAAAATAATAGTGAGCTAGGGCTACTTAATTTTACTTTCTTTACCATATTCACTGTAATAATTTTTAAGGTTTTCTCATTTTTTCAGTCAAAGTCTAATTTCCTATTTATTTCCATTTCCTACATGTTAAAAGAAAAACTTCATGCACAATATTTAACAGTTTATCTGAGCACAGGACAATTCATGAATTGGGCAGTACTCACAAGTCACAATAAAGTTAGCAAGGATTGTCAACAATTAGTAAAAAGTCGGTTGAAAAGCCTAAAAAGAATACTACCTATTAAACACAGACTGCCTTTTCTATATGCTTGCATATTGCCAAGAAAGATAATTATTAAATCCTAGAGTGAAAAAGGAAGCCAGAAGAGGTTCGGGGAGCCCCACCTAGCAGTGTGAACCGCAAGCTGTTACAGGACAAACATGGAAGCAAAGTAGAGGCATTTGCCATATTTGGGCATGGTGTGGTGATTTGGCTGTCTGTGATTGGGTGAAGCTTGGCTGTTCATGACTGGCTGAAACGGGGCTATTCATTACCAAAAAAATGTACTTCAAGTTAAAATTTATCAAAATTTACACATGCAAACACAGACTATACATGGTACCATTTATAGTCTAGAGAAATGTAAACAAATGCAAAATGCAATATTCAAGTATAACTGCATAAAATTAACTATAGCACATATTGTGCAACTGTAATAATTTTATAGCCACCTCTTGTTGCCATGGCAGTGAGCTCAAGTGTTGCAAATATCCCCTTCAAACACCATGTGATGCTAATCATCTCCATGTAAGCAGTTTGTTTCTCCAGTAAATTGCATATCACAGCCCAATGTGATCTCTTGCAATTCTTGTATATTTTTTATTGTGTTTAGTGCGATACCATAAACCTTGAATAACATAATGGAACCCATGCTGGAATTGTTCCTGAGAAGCAGAGAAAAGTCATGACATTACAAGAGAAGTTGAATTGCTTAATATGTACCAAAGATTAAAGATCACAGCTGCAGCTAACCATCATTTCACACAGATGATTCATTTTTGTAAATAGATGATGTAAAGTTGGGGTATTGATAAATACAGTACAGTGCTGTAAACATATTGTCTCTTCCTTACAATTTTCTTAACAGTATTTTCTTCTCTCCAGCTCACTTTGTTGTAAGAATACAGTTTAGAATGCATATAACCTACATCCATATGTAACTGCTTATGTTATCAGGAAGGCTATGGTCAGCAGTAGCTATTAGTAGGTACGTTTTGGGGGAGTGAAAAGTTATACACAGATTTTTGACTGCAAAAGGCGGAAGCTGGCATCCCTAACCCCTGCACTGCTCAAGGATCAACTGTGCTCTGTTCATATCAAGAGTTACATAAACTTTTGTGGAATGAAGTAATGATAATATGTAGGTAATATTTGATTTGTTAAGCTATGCCTTCTCTTGAGGCTCGATTGTGAAAACTTAAGCGTATGAAAGAAACAGGAGATGCCAAGAACTATGGATCAATCAATTTACTACATTATTAAAGATTTGCAATCACTCCAAAATACTCTTTCCCAAAGATAAATCTTGCCTCTGAAGTTGATAGTGAATGAGGTTGGATGATTTTGTGTTTCCATTGATTCTAGCCTGATTAATGTCTTAGGTCTAGAGGCTATGCACATAAAAAAGAGTGACATGTGCATATTGGGAGGTAGCCTTGCAGAGGGATTAAAAATAAGGAGGGGCTCTGGTACTACACTGTCCGCTTGAATCCTGGCATCACCGTTTGCTGAGTGACCTCGAACAAGTTGTTTCACCCTCCACGCCTGCTGTCCTTGTGTATAAAGTAAGAATCAAGTACCCTCTGCCTTGTAGACTCATTTTAAGGATTATTTCCAGAACAGCACTTGAGGCCCTGCTTAGTACATAGTAAGTCACAATAAAGTTAGCAAGTATGATCCTCATTCAGTAAAAGGTAGATGCAAAGCCTAAAACACACACATACACATTGCTATCCACTAAATACATATTGTCCTTTCTACTTGCTTTACATATTGTCAAGAAAGAGGATTCTTAAACCATGTAGTGAAAATGGAAAATATCAGCAAGGTTTTCCATTGCACAGATAGACTGGGGTGAGGGTGTGAAAGGAGAAAACTAACCCTCTCTGAGGGTCACCTGCATGCCAGGCACTCTATACACTTCACCTCATTTACTCGCACCATTCATGGCATTCAGTCCAGATCTGCGCATTTCCAAATCTTACATGCCACTCTCCTTCCCGTATAAAGTAAAGCCCCCACCCATCTGTGTCCAGTGAACCGTGGTTTCCATGGTTTTGAGTCCATATAGCCATTGTGACCTGGAGTGACCTCTCTGATCCTCTACCTCCTGCTGTTTTCCACCTTAGCTTTCTCTTTTCTTTCTTTTTTTCTTCCCTTCTTTCCTTCCCTCCTTCCTTCCCGCCTTTGCTTCCTTCCTATCTTTTTTGTATAAATGCCTTAATTTTTCATTCATTTATTTTATTTTTAATTGTAAAAATAGACAGAACATGACATTTGTCATCTTAGCCATTTTTACACATTTAGCAACGTTAGGTATATTCACACTGTTGTGCAACAGATCACTAGAACGTCTTCGTCTTGCAGAACTAAAACTCTACCCATTGAACACTAAATCCCCATTTACTACTCTCCTCCTTGCCACTCTCAACTAATTGTAATTTCTGCTTCTATCAGTTTGACTATGTCAGATACCTATATAAGTAGAATCATATAGTATTTGTATTTCTGTGACTGATTTAATTCATTTAGCACTATGTCCTCAAGGTTCATCTATGCAGTAGCATGCGACAGGATTTCCTTCTCTTATAAAGTAAGATAACATCCAATTATATGTATATAACACTTTTTCTTTATTCATACATTCATCAATGAACATTTGGATTCCTTCCACTTCTTCACTTTGGGGAATAATGCCACAATGAACATGAGAGTGCATATATTTGTTTGAGATCCTGCTTTAAATTATTCTAGATTTACAGCCAAAAGTGGGATTTCACATGTGAAACCAGCCAGTGATGGGGAGTGAATGGTCCAATAATATCCAGAGCATTCCTACAGTCTTACCCTGAAAAAAAAATGACAGCCCTGCCCCAGTGTCATACCAGGAGATGGCTGGTCTATGCATGGCAGAAGCTTGAGGATGAGTGGTAGCAGCATGGGACTGATTACTGATTCTTTGCTTTGTACTTTTGCACCTTCCTTCTTTAATCTTAGGTGTAAGACATTATGAAGGCTATGAAAAATGTATTCAAAAGTTAACCCCAACTAGACAAACTCTCAAAATTGTGTGATTGGTTTGCTCTTATTATGAATGTACTGGAAAGCCAGAAGGTACTTGCATATATAACAACACTCAATATCAGATGTGTGTGCTCCCCAGTGGGCCAGCTGTTTGCTATAATCCTTCTGAACCCCCAGAGCAAACTATATTTGCTGTGTGGTATACTGATATCCCTAGAAAGACAATAACCCGAGTTATAACAGAAGGGATACCTAAACAAGTTTTAAAAAAGATCATTAATAACAATTTTGCAACATATGTAGACATGTGTCTTTTTATTTATTTATTTTGAGACAGAGCCTCAAATTGTCACACTGGATAGAGTGCTATGGCATCACAGCTCACAGCAACCTCCAATTCCTGGGCTCAAGTGAGTCTCCTGCCTCCACCTCCCAAGTAGCTGGGACTATAGGCGTTCACCACAACTCCCGGCCATTTTTTGGTTGCAGCCGTCATTGTTGTTTGGCGGGCCAGGGCTGGATTCGAACCTGCCAGCTCAGGTGTATGTGGCTGGCGCCTTAGCCCATTGAGCCACGGACGCCAAGCCGACATGTGTCTTTTTATATTTTCAATAATGACTAGAAGTTTTTCATGTAGAAATGTATTTCTGGAGAATTATTTCTATGTCTTTATATTTCGTGTTGTCCTATTAACTTTAATTTTCTAATTGTTAATGGTATACAATGGATATTGGTATATTGAACTTTAATCCAAAAAATAAAAATAAAAATAGCAATGGAAAGAAAAAAAAGAAGTGGGATTTCTGGATCATGTGAAATATCTTTTTCTTTTAAATTTCAGGTTAATGTGAAGGTACATATGATTAGGTTACTTATTTGCATTCGTAAGGTGAAGTCCACAGTCTGAGTTGTGGTTAAGTCCTTCACCCAAGAGGTGCGCCTTAGATCTCTCCATTGTACTGGATAGGTGGGAACTTACCAAGCCCCCTCAAATTCTCGAATTTAATTGTGTTTTTCTCTTGTGTGGGTCTGTAGTTGTTGATCTACTATTTTCAGATTAGTACTGAGTACATGGGATGCCTGTTTTTCCATTCTTGAGATACTTTACTTAGGAGAGTGTTCTCCAAATTCATCTAGGTAAATACAAAAGATGCAAAATCTTCAATTTTCTTTTATGGCTGAATAGTATCCCATGGTATACGTACACCAAAGTTTATTTAACCAAACATGCATTCATAGGCACTTGGGTTGTTTCCATTATCTCTGCAATTGTGAGTTGAGCTGCTATAAACATTAGAGTGCAAATGTCCTTATGGTAAAGTGATTTCCCCTCCCTTTGGGGTATTTACCTAGTAATGGGATTGTGGGGTCAAATGGGAAGTCTACTTTTAGTTCTATTTTTAACATCTTGAGGAACCACTTTATTCTGCTCCATATAGGCTACACCATTTAATCTTGCCACCCAAAGTGCACATTTCTCCACATCCTTAATGACACTTGTTATTTTTGTTTCTGATATATATTATCCTAATGGGTGTGAGATGCTATCGCACGTGAATTTAATTTGCATTTCCCTTATGATTAGTAATGTTTGTCATCTTTTCACAGACTTGTTTGCTATTTGTATATCTTCTTTGGAAAAACGTCTATTCAAGTTTTTTTGCCCATTTTTTAGTGGTGTTATTTTTGTTGTTGTTGTAAGACTAAAAAAGTTATTTGTATATCCTGGGTACTAACCCCTTGTCAGTGGTTAGTAAATGATTTGCAAATATTTTTCCCATTGCCTTTACACTCTTGATTTCATATTTTATTGATTATATCCTTTGATTTACAGAAGTGTTCAAGTTTCACGTAGTCCCATTTGTCTGGCTATGTTTTCTTTTGTTGCCTGAATTATGCTGTCATGTTCAAGAAATAATCACCAAATCAAATGTCATTATGATTTTTCTCTGTATTTTCTTCTAGTTTATAGTTTTAAGCCTTATTTTAGGCCTTTAATCCATTTTTGGTTAATGTTTGTGTATTATACAGGGTAGGAATCCCACTTTATTCTTTCACATGTGGATTCTGCTTTACCAACGTTAGTTGAAAATACCGTCCTTTTCTTACTGTGTGGTCTTGCTTGTTGAAAATCATTTGACCATATACACATGGTTTATGTCTGTGCCCTCCATTATGTCCTACTCGGTTTATATGTCATTCTTTAAGCCAGTGCCAATGTTTTGATGACTATAGCATGTTGATGTGAGTTTGATTTTTTTTAATTTCAAAATATTATGGGGGCACAAATGTTTTGGTTATGTGAATTGCTTTGTACAGTTTGAGTCAAAGTTGTAAGTATCCGCATTCCTCAGATAGTGTGAATTACCCCTCTGCTGCAGCACTGTCCCATCTCTTTGTTTGCCATTGAATTTTACTACCAAATGTGCACATAGGTGCTGATCAATTCATTCTAATTTAATAGTGAGCCCATGTGGTGCTTGTTTTTCCATTCTTGCAATACTTAAGAGAAGGGTCTCTAATTCCATCTAGGTTGTTACCTTACAAAAGGTGTTAGTTCACAGGGGTTTTTTTGTAACTGAGTAGTACTCCATGGTATACATATGCCACATTTTATTAATCCACTCACATATTGATGGGCACTTGGATTGTTTTCACATCTTTGCAATTGTGAGTTGTGCTACTATGAACATTCAAGTGCATGTGTCTTTTTGATAAGATGACTTTTTCTCCTTTGTGTAAATATTCCAACAATGCGATTGCTTCTTTTTCCTCATGGGCAAACTAAAAAAATCTAAGAGAGCTTCAGGACAATCAAGTCCCCAAGTGTCCTGGTCCTACCTTTTGTTGATCCCTGGGCCCTGGTGACTGTGTGGCTGCTTCAAATGCCAAACCCACTGTGGAGCAGCTAAACTGGTGCCTGAGGCTGGATGAGCAGGGAGCCAACCCATGGGTGTCCTCTGAGCTGTACACATCCTCTTGTCTCTGACTTGTTTTCATTTCACAGATAAGAGAGAAAGCTGTATTTTTACTATAGCTCCAAAGGAAAGACACTGTGTCAGTATTGCTTTAGGCATCCCACTGTTTGGGAATCTCTTCTGTGTTCTCAAATTTCAGTAAAGCAACTGACATTTGAAAATAACAAATCATTTAGGATTTGTTATGTCCACAGGCTTGCTTCTCAAAGAGTCATTTGATGTAGGTTTGGGGAGTGACTCCATCTTTTTCCATAAGTATCATTGGCTATACCTGGTATATCGTCAAGTTAAGCAAAATATTGCTGATAGATAAAGCTGCATAGGGGTTTTCCAATGGGTTGTTACCACCTCTCTGATTGTGGGCTATTTCGTTCATTGGCATATAGCTTACAAGCAAATATCCTCACTCATGAAGAATAAGTGTTAAGTAAACAAGGAAGTATGCAAATTAAGATCATGCTCATTAGCAAAATCTTTTCCTTCAATAAATTGAATATGATTCCTCAGGATTCAATAAGCTGAACAAAATATATCAGCATGCTCTTTCCTCCTTTTCTCCCCTTAACTAGTCAGGACTAATGAAATACCATTTACTTAATGACATATGCATTGCCTGTTCCCATTGCATCTGGCAACTTAGTCATGCAATCTTCTTTCTTTAATTATCTGACTCCAAAGAACATTTCAATAGGCTTTTCAAGATATTCTGAAGTTATTATCTCACTTTTGAATAAGAGTTACTCTTCCCCTCCAGACACATAATCTCTAATCATTTTCTTCAGAATAAAGTTGACAATTCATTTGTCTCCTAAGCAATAAGACATGACTACCTCTGTGCATAATGAAGGATTCCAAGGGCTGAATTTATTGTGAAGCACGTAGCAAAACTAATTGCATTTAACCATAAAAGTCTAATCAGCATAAAAAATTAGAATATAGACGTTCATTGAACGATAGCACCAGAAAGGACTTTAGACATAATTTATAATCAGCTCAGCTTGCAGATGAGAAAACTCAGGGTTTGAAAGAGTAAGAAACTTCTGACGGTCACAAACTAGCTTGTGGCAAAGCTGGGTTTAAAATTTTGCTTTCTAGGGTCTCCATATGGTGTCTTTTTTTCTTAAGCTTTGCTTTCTAATATATTTTGCACTTCAAAAATATATTGTTAAATGTACTTCACAGGAAATTTCTTGAAGGACATATGTATGTATTTTAAATTGTGTTGGAAGACCAGGTCAAATGCTACCTTCACCATCCAAGATTTTCAGTTCTCTCTCCAACCTATAAGAGCTTTTTCTCTCTGAATTCTCATATGATATCTTCTATGACATTTACTTGTGTATACGAATCATTCATCTCTTCTAGACAATGAGCTCCTTGAGAGCAGAGTTTGTCTTTTACATCTTTGTGATTTCCGAAGTGCCTAGTACGCTGGCTGTATCAGTGTGGATATGGAATCACCATCTCTTTCTCTCTTTCTTCTTCATCCCTCCCCTTTTTAACTTTTAGTGCTAAATTCCAAGGGTCTCTAAAGTAATATCGACTCTTTTATTCTAAGGAAAGAATTTTCTGTTTATTTTAAATCAGTAAGACAATGGTGCAGTGTAAATGATATACAGGAGCCTGTAACTTGATGATATAATAGTATCACACTTTATTTCTTTTTTCTGGATTGCAGTAAATTCAAGCAGGATGAAATAAAGCTCGAGCTTAAACTGGTGGGATGGTTTAAATAATTACAAAATTTAATTTTTTTGACACTACAGTTTTAAGAGAAATTTAATTAAAATTTGCAATTTGCATTTTAATTTTTATTATGCTTATAGAATTGGGAATAAAACAAAGATTCTGTTGCAGCCATTTAGGAGAAAGTCAAAGGTTTAGGCAATATTTAAATAACTCTCTGGCTTCTAGCTGTTTTACTTCTTTATACATTAATTTGGTCAACAAGTATTTGTTATATATCTGCCACTTGCCAGTCTGATACATGGATACATAGCTGTGAATAAGAATTGGTCCTTCATGCAGGGAACTCAGAATGATGGGTAAGACAGATGAACTAAAAAATAAGGAGGGGGGGAGACAGATGAACTAGAGAGACATTATATAGTAAGGAGTGAGAGCTTTGAGGCAAGAAGCATAGGGCTTCTGTGAAAGCACATAGAAAAAGCACTTATCCTCAGTTCTGGGGACACTGCAAAGGCTTTCTGGAGAGAGTGGCATCTCAGCTGAAACCAAAGAGTTAGCCAGGTTGGGGCAGTGTTGTTGGTAAGAATGGGCCACATAGCGAGAACTATATGTAAGAAGTTCCAGAGGCAAAAGAGAGCGTGAGGTATTTAGGTACTCAGAGAAACCCAGAAAACCTAGGGTTTGGACTGGTAACTCAATTACAACAGGAACCTCAGTATTGCTAGTAAGTGAAGTGGACACCTGCAATTGGGCTCCTACTTCATTACCAGGCAAAAATATAGTCCTATATTTACATATTTATAAATTATCCAACAGAATTTTAGAGCGTGGATTTTTATGGAAAATCTAACTATTTTTAAATGTGGGTAGTAAATTTTTTTAAAATGTTGTTTTTTGAAACAGAGTCTCACTTTTGTCACCATGACATCATAGCCCACAGCAACCTCCAAGTCTTGGGCTCAAGTGATCCTCTTGCCTCAGCATCCCGAGTAGCTGGGACTACAGGTGCCTGCCACAACCCCTGGCTATTTTTAGAGATGGGAGTCTTGCTTTTGCTTAGGCTGGTCACAAAGTCCTTAGCTCAGGCATTCCGCCCACCTCAGCCACCCAGAATGCTAGGATTATAAGTGTGAGTCACTGCACCCAACCTTAGTTTAAAATTTTTTTAAGCACTGTACAATTCAATAAAATTATCTGTCAGCTGGATCCAATTTATGACTATCAGTTTATAATCTCTAATCTAGAGCCATGATTCTGGGAGTGTAGCCCATAGATTCTCAGAAATGCAAATTTTCTGGGTCTACCGCAGGCCCAGTGAATCAAAAACTCTGCAGAACCCAGAAATCTAGGGTGGAATAAGCCCTCCAGAGGTGATTCTAAAGTAGGTAATGTTTGAGACCCACAGACTTAGAGCTGTGCTACCCAATATGATAGCCACATGTGGCTACTGAATATTTGAAATGTGGTTAGTCCACATTGAGACATCCACCACGTGTAAAACATATACAGTTTTTCAAAGACTGTATAAAAAACATAAACTGCCTCAATACTTATTTCTATGTCCAACTGTCACATTTTTAAAATTTTATTTTAATAGATTAAGGAGTACAAACTTTTTTTTATCTCATAGATAAATTGTACAGTGGAGAAGTCTAGGCTTTTTAGAATATCTACCATCTGAATAGGGTACATTGTACTCAGCAGGAAAATTTTCATCTTGCATTCTCCCTACTTCCCATTTCTAAGTCTCTCATGTTCATTATGTCACTCTGTGTGACCATGCATACCCATTGCTTAGCTCCCACTTGTAAGAGAGAACATGCAGTGTTTGCTTTTTTGTTCCTGGGTTACCCCAAGTTGCTGCAAAGACATTATTTCAGTTCCATAAAAGTAGTAGGATAGGGCAGCGCCTGTGACTCAAAGGAGTAGGGCGCCAGCCCCATATCCCAGAGGTGGCGGGTTCAAAGCCAGCCCTGGCCAAAATCTGCAAAAAAAAAAAAAGTAGTAGGATAGACTGAATGGTAGATCAAGTTCTTCCAAGTTCTTTGAGAAATCTCTATACTGGTTTCTAATTTAATTTCCACCAACAGTGTAAAACCATTCCTTTTTTACTGCACCTGTGCCAATATCTGTTGTTTTTTAATTTTAAAGTAATGGACATTTTGATAAGAGTAAAGTGGCATCTCATTGTGGTTTTAATTTGCACTTCTCTGGTGGCTAGGGATGTTGAACTTTTTATGTTTCTTAGCGATTTGCTTCTCCTCTTTTAAAAAATGTCTATTCATGTCTTATGTCCACTTATTAATAAGGCTGTTTCTTTTCTTATTGATTTATTTGAATTCTTTATAAATTCTGGATATTAGTCCTTTGTCAGATGTATAGCTTAAGAATATTTTCTCCCAGTCTGTAGGTTGTCTATTCACTCTGTTGGTTATTTCTTTTGCAGTGCAGAAACTTTTTAATTAAGTCCCCTTTATTTATTGTTGTTTCTACTGTATTTGCTTTTGGGGTCTTAGTCATAAATTCTCTACCTAGACCAGTGTTGAGGGTAAGTTTTACTTAGGTTTTCTTTTAATATATTTATGGTTTTAGCTCTTACATTTAAGTTTTTAATCCATTTTGAGTTAATTTTTGTGTATGGTGAAAGATAGGGGTCCAATTTCATTCCTTCCCATGAGGCTATCCAATTTTCCCAGCACCATTTATTGAATAAGATGTCCATTCCCCAGTTATGTATTTGAGTGTTTTGTAGAAAATCAGGTGGTTATGGGCATTTGGCTTTATTTCTGGGTCCTCTATTCTGTTCCATTGGTCTATGTGTCTACTTTTATACTAGTGCCATGCTATTTTGGTTACTATTGCCTTGTAGTGTAATTTAAAGTTGTGGAATATGATGTCTCTAGATTTGTTGTTTTTGCTAAGGATTTCTTTGGCTATTCATGCTCTTTGTTGGTTCCATATCAATTTCAGGATTTTTTTTTTTTCTGCTTCTGTGAGAAATGATGCTGGTATTCTTATAATTGCCTTGAATCTGTGGATTACTCGGGGCAGCATAGACATTTAAACAATATTGATTCTTCTGATCCATGAGCACAGGATGCTTTTCCATTTTTTTTTTTGTAACATTTGTGATTTCTTTTATCAGTGATTTGACTTTAGTTTATTCAGTATAAGCAGTCCCTGAGTTACAAATATCTGACTAACTTAAGAGTGGAGGTAATAGGTTATTGTACCTGTGTCCAACTTATATACAAATTCAACTTAAGAACAAACCTACAAACCCTATCTCAATTATTACCCAGGGATTGCATATATAAAATATCTGATTTCCTTAAGTACTAAGCTGGTAGTTGATATCTCTGATATTTCACTTTGACACTTCTTATTTTATTTTTGTGTGAAGGTACATCCTCAGTATTTCAAGTGAACATTATGGCCTGTGATTATTTTTCTAATTTGCTTTTTACAAGAGTTTTGTGAAACCATGAATAAGTAAAAATTTCATGCTAGTTTTAAAATATGAGTCCTGTTATGGAACCAATGCAGCATAAACAGCTTTTTTGGGCCAAAAGTTAAGAAGATTAAAGATACAACCCCAATAGCCTATAATTTTCATATTGCTATGAAATATGAAATCAGCTCAGAACAGATAGCCTTGTGGTTCACCTGTTCTCTGCTCGGTGTATAGAGGGAGAGGTATGCCTCCTTTCAGCTCAGGAAGGTAGGCACCTGCTGTGATGTTGCTGGTAATTTGGGTCAGCTGAACCTGAAGCCCCTGGGAGAGTGTTCAGGTGCCAGTGGAGCTGGACTAGGATAGGTAATACCCTGTCACTAGGCGCCCAGATGACATGCTTAACTAAGTCCTGGGGGGGATTATACCAAGATCAGGCTGGCCACCTTGCCCTCAAGTCTCCCTGAATTCAGGAATTGGCAGAGATAGGGTGAGGTGGGGTCATCTTCTGGTGCGGAAGAATGCTCAGGCAGGAGAAGCCTACCACAGGACAAGCAGAGCCCTCTAGACAAGATTCGCAGAGGAAGCAGCTGTGAGCTCCATAAACTGCTCAAATCTCTCTCTCTCTCGGCAACAACAGTGGTCTTTGTCTTTCAGGGACAAAAAGTGCCCAGATTTCCAGCATCAGACTAGCTCACTGTAACTCAAACTCAAGAGTTTGCATCCGTCTTGCATCAGTCTCCCAAACAACGGGCTAATTTTTCTATTTTTAGTAGAAACAGGGTCTCACTCTTGCTCAGATTGGTCTTGAACTCCTGAGCTCATGCATCCTCCCACCTCAGCCTCCCAGAGCACTAGGATTATAGGCATGAGCCACAGTGCCCAGCCCTCTTTTCACTTTTTAAAATGTGGCTGCTAGAAAATTTTAAATTACATGCCTTTTTGCTCCATTGTTCCATGCTAGTTTAGAGTATATTTTGTAAAGCAGGGAGCAACAAGCCTTGTACGGCTTTGCAAGGCATACTTCCACCTTGAAGTAGAAGGGGAAACTCCAAATGATCTAAGAAGTATGATGAGAAGTCCTACCAGATTGCTGTTTAGATGAACAATCTGGAGTGTGGCTCACACAAGTAAGGGGTACCAGATTTATACAGAGAGACTAGACGGAGTAATCCAGTGGGAAAATGCTGGACTGGCATTGACATTATGTGTGTTTGAATCTGAATGCACAAGAGCAGGATGGCTAGGGTTTCTTAAGACCGAGGCCAGTTGGATTTCACATTCTTCATGTTGTCAGTTTCTTTTACCCTGGTCTGCATTCTTCGACATTCACCCTTTCACTTGTCTCTGAGAACCTACTGCAAGTTTCTTAGTACCATCAGTTGTAATTGTGTTATTTTATTTATTCCATAGAAAATAGTTGCCAGTTAAAATTATGACATTGTATTGGGCGGCACCTTTGGCTCAGTGGGTAGGGCGCTGGCCCCATATACTGTGGGTGGCAGGTTCGAACCTGGCCCCGGCCAGCTAAACAATAGCAGTGGCAACTGCAGCAAAACATAGCTGGGCATTTTGGTGGGCACCTGTAGTCCCAGGTACTTGGGAGGCTGAGGCAAGAGAACCTCTTAAGCCCAAGAGTTGGAGGTTGCTTTGAGTGGTGACACCACGGCACTCTACCGAGTGCAACACAGTGAGACTCTGTCTCAAAAAAAAAAAAAAGAAAGAAAGAAAAAGAAAAGGAAAAAAAATTATGACATTGTATTGAAAGACACTGATGTCATTCAAAGAAGTAAAAAAATGTGGATTTAGTATATTTATATATGCTTGTATAAGTATATCATGGGATGTCTTCAGTTATTATCACACTCCATAGGAGCTTTGGGGACTGAGTTCCTTTGACCCAGTGGGGACCCTATTCTGTGGGCTGTGTTGACCACAGAACTTTGGGCATACCTCTGCAAGCTGCTGAGGCAGGCCACAGAGCAGTACACTCACATACTGGAACCTGTGCCTGATGTGTTGCTTTACCAGTTTCCTCATCTGGTATATATCCTTTGTCCTGCTTGCTTGCTTGTTTGGAAGTTAACAGAAGTGAACCAGAAGTTGTGGCTGTCATCCATTCTGGAACCAAGATCAGATGCTATAGTTTTCACTTGCTCAACTTTATAAAGCACCCAAAGTCTGGCATTCTTTAGGTGATGAGACACCACCGCAGGAGGCTTACCTTGGATAATCACTGGGTCCGATTTTATTGGTCAGGTGGGAGTACACTGGCTTGAGCCTAGCTTGAACACCTACGTGCAAGCACTCCTTCTGCCACAGCTTTCTAACGAGCCAGATTACAGGTGTGCACCACCACAGCTGACTAATGTTTTTTTTTTATTTTTTTGTAGACACATGGTCTCACTATGTTGCCCAGGCTAGTCTCGAACTCCTGACCTCAAGTGGTCCTTCCACCTCGGTTTCCCAAAGTGCTGGAATAGTAGGCTTGAGCCACCGTCTCAACCTAGATTTTCCTTGTAATAAAATTGTTGACCTTGCAGGAGGGAGGAGTGTACTCTGATGGGCAGGGAGGAGCTTCTAAACTCTACACAAGAGATGTGAACAGGTACTGAAGCTGAATTGTTATAGTATTTCCCTTCTCCCCCAGAATTGAGAATAGAACCTGCTAAGGTCAAGATGCTTTTCAAAGTAAATCATCAAAGGAGATAAACAGGCTGAAAACTGGGAATAGATTTTGAAAGCAATTACAATTGGTTTTTATTGAGAACTTGGACTCCCAAGAAATGTTCCCAAGGAGTCTATAGAAAGTTTGTAAGGTCATATAGGCAGATTTGAACACCCACTAAAAGAAAGTGTGCTCAGAATTAAACACATAGAGAATATTGGGCCCTGGCAGCACTGTGCAATCCCTTCCTAATACTGTAAGAATAAAGAAGCTTCATCATGCCTTCTGATGCTCTGTTGGGCTTTTTCTTTTCTGCAAGTAATATTTATTTACATATGGGACCTGTGCTTGAATTTGTATAGTAATGAATGAACTTAAATACAGCCCCTTTCTCCAAAATAATCAGCCTAAAAAAATGCTATGATGAGTACAAATTCCCTGCAATTATTTAAATGTGTATTATTACTATCCGGCACTCTCTCTTTTTTTTCCTCTCTCTCTCTTCACACTCGCTGGAAAGGTCGCACTGTTTCCAAATATTCTGCATGCTAAACCTGCTCATGATGAAGAAATAATGATATTTCTTTCAAACTTAACCAACTACAAACTTATAATCTCATCACAGAGAGAGCGTTTAAGTTGGTGTCACCTTCATGGGCCGGCTTTTCCAAGAGCTACCAGCCTGAGAAAATTTCTCTAGAAGTCCAGGGTGAAAAAAAAAATTGTTCTTTTTCTTGAGATTGCTCTCAACCCAGGGAACTGACCAAGAAAAAGTCTTCAAGGGCAACTGCTCTTAAACTTTGCTTTTCTGGGAAACTCAGAGCAGCCCTGATCATTTTATAAAGTTTGATGGTAAATATGGATTCTTTGCTTTCTGAAGAAACTTTTTCTATATGCAACTAAATTAAGGAACATTAAGTAGCTGAGAAGAGACTCAAAATCTCCTTTAAAAATATTAGAGGCTTGAGGGAAAAAAAGACAAGGTAAAGTAATTTCGCAGGTCTTCTTTAAAGAGGAGGAAGGTGGGAAGTGTTAGAAAAATAAAAAGTGTCTAGATTTAACCAAGCATAAATATGACTGAGAATAAAAGCAATTCTCTTTACTCGTTTCTTTTTTTCTTAAAAAGATAAATTCATTGATTTCAGCAATGATTTAAGGGCTTATTTGTTTTAAACAAAGACAAAAATTGTAGCCAGAATGGGTTTAAATTATTTACTAGAATTATTTATAATGGAGAAGAAAAAACCTCAACTGATATCAGCCCAAGTATCTGTTAGGAGAACAAATGTCCCGTAAACTATGACACACGTACACAGTAGAACCTCTGTAAATTGACCACCCGAAGGACTGTAGCAAACTGGTCAACATATAGAGGTGGTCAACATAAGGAACTAGGCCTACTATACTGATACGTACATGTGGTGTCTGTCCATTCTATGATAATTAGGTCAATTTAAAGGGGTGGTCAGTGTAGGGAGATTCTACTATACATTGGAATATTATATAGCTATTAACACATTATGTGCCATGTGAGTTGTATTTAACTCGTGCTAGTTTTGAACCTGGGCCTTCATGAAGCATATAGACCTGATGGCTAGGTGGGAAAGTCCATGGCATGCCTGTATGCCATGAAACCTCTGCTTGTTGTTTTTGTTGTCAATCGGCACATCTCTCCCACCTCTTGTCACCCTGGTTCAGTCAGTCTGCCTAAGCTGGATGCACAGGTAATCTGTGCCCTCAGATTGCCATAACTTCCATAACTGAGAAGAGACTAAAAATTGCCATAACATTTTCCCATGAATGCTTGCCTGGCAGCTCTTTGAATGAAATCAATAGAACAATATGCAAAAATGTGCTCTTGTGGCATATACTTAGCAGGAAAAGTTCAGAGGTTGTCATCTAGAACCACCCAAGGTCCACTCTGGGCATAGCTAAGTGTTTGTTGGATGACAAAGGACTCAATTCTCAGGAAAAAAATTCAAAAAGTATGTCACGAGTCACAGACAACTCACATAGTGTGCACTGTAAAAATGGATTCAAGTGCTGTGTGAGTTACATATAACTCATGAGCAGCAAACAATAAAAATAAATTTTTCATTATATTAGAATCGGGGTTTTTTGAAGTTTTTAATTCTATTTTTGTAATAATATGCTGTGGCCCTAAGGAAAAAATATTTTCTTTTTCTCATGTAGCAGTCAGTGTGTTAAGAAGAATGAGATTCAGGCCAAGCAAAGTGATTCACATCTGTAATCCTAGCACTCTGGGAAGCTGAGGCTGGTAGACTGCTTGAGCTCAGGTGTTTGAGACTAACGTGAGCAAGAGTGAGACCCAGTCTCTATTAAAATTAGGAAAACACTCTATATATCATAGCAGATGCCTGTAGTCCCAGCTACTTAGGAGGCTGAGGCAGAGGATCACTTGAGTCCAGGAGTTTGAGATTGCTTTCAGGCATGATGACACCACAGAACTCCACCCAGTGAGACTGTCCCCCCACCAAAAAAAAACATGAGTTTCAAAATGGTTGTAACATTTTGCATTCCCACCAGCAATGAGTGAATTCCAGTTGCTCCATATCCTTGGCAACACTTTCTATCAATAATCCTTTTAACTTTAACCATTATAGTGGGTATATAGGCATACTTCATCACAGCTTCATTTTGCTTTTCTTTGATGAGAGATGATGAACATCTTTTCATCTGCTGTTGGTCATTCATATATCTTCTTTTGTAAAGTATCTGTTCAAATTTGCCCATGTTTTTATTGATGGGTAGCTTGTCTTTTTACTGAACTGTAAGATTTTTATCTCTCTCTATATATGTATGCATACACACACATATTCAGGGAACAAGCTCTTTCTCAGATACGTGCTTGCAAACATTTTCTTCTAGCTTGTGGCTTGCCTTGTTTTCATAATTGTGTGTTTCAAAAAACAAATGTTTTTAATTTTGGAGAAGTACATTTTATCAGTATTTTCTTTTATGGTTCATGCTTTTCGTGTTCTGTTTTGAGAACCTGATGTCTGACCCAACACCACAAAAATTTTCTCTTGTTTTCTTCTAGAAATGTAATATTTTAGCTTTTAAATTTAAGATCCTTTTGGATTCACTGAGTTAATTTCAATATTATACGAGGCAAGGGTTGAAGTTTATTTCTATTTCCCGTACAGATATCCACTTGCTATTATCTTTTTTTTTTTTTAATATAAAGACAAGTCCTTACCGTATAAGTTAGCGATCTCATTTCTCAGTATTCACCTAAGAGGAACGAAAACATGTCTAGAAACAGATTTTTACATCAATGTTCACAGCAACTTTATTTTTAATAGCCAAGTACTGGAAAACACACACACACACACACACACACACACAAGCACAAAAATACACATAACAAAAGGGAATTTAAAAAACATTTTGTTAATTGAAAGAAAATCAAACATAAAACTTTACAATGTATGATTCCATTCCTGTAAGATTCTAAAAAAGATAAAACTATAGTGAAAGAAAGATCAGAGGTTGCCTGAGCTGGAGGTCAAGGCAAGAGACTGCTGGCAGAGGGGTGGGAGAAGACCCTCTAGGGCAATGTTTGTCAACCTTCTTTATCTCCTGGCACACTTGAACCTATAGTTACATTTCCGTGGGATGCTTGAATTAGGTTGATCAAAGAAAAGAGTAAAAACAAGAATGTATTTCCTATATGTAGAACTTCTTTCAAAAATAATTTAATTAATAATCTTTAAAAATAACTTAATGAATGATCTTTAAAAATTTTCATGGCACACTTAAGATCCAGTGTGCCATGAAACACTGCTTAAAAATCACTGTTCTAGGGTGATGAAATGTTCTATATCGTCATTATAAAGGTGTTTACATTATAGCGGACAGTTATCAAGCAAATTTTATTGTACATGAATTCTACCTTAATACATCTGGGGGGAAGGTACATCAACAGGAGAAAATAGAAAGGAAGTAATCTAAATATTGAAGAGTGATTCTCTCTGGAGAATTGACATTTTTATTATTATGGGTCACGCCTTTTTTTTGCAGTTTTTGGCCGGGGCTGGGTTTGAACCCAGCACCTCTGGCATATGGGGCCAATGCCCTACTTTGAGCTATAGGCACCACCCTATGGGTCACCTTCTTTATCTCTGATAGTTTTCTTCACTCTGAAGTCTGGTTTGTGTAATATTAATATAGCCACCCCAGCTTCCTTTTGTTTAACATTAGCGTGGTTGCTCATCCTTTATCCTTTTACTTTATCTGTGTGTGTACCTTTATATTTATAGTTTCTTGTAGTCAACACAGAGATGGGTCTTGCTTTTGGTCCATTTTAACAGTCTCTTTTAATTTACTCTGTAATGTTTTAGTGATTATTGATGCAGCTGGATTAATAGCTACCATATTTGTTTCTGTGTCCTAGTTATTGCCCTTGTTCTTTGTCTTCTCTTTTTCTGCCTCTTTTGGTTTTAACAGTTTATTTTGTATATTTTAATTTTTCTCCTCTCATAGCTTATCAATTATACTTTATCATTTTTTATTTTTGGTAGATACCCTACAGTTTGCAATATACATTTACAACTAGTCCAAGTCTACTAGTCCAAGGCACAGGTAGTTCAAGTGCCTTATAACAAAGTATTCCCACTTCCCTTTGTTCATCCCTTATAATGTTGCCATTCATTTCACTTATCCATAAGCTATAATCACAGAACACACTGTTGCTACTATCACTTTGAATAAACTATCAACTGTTAGATTAGTTAGGAATAAGAAAAATAAAACTTTTTTTTTGAGACAGAGCCTTGCTCTGTTGCCCAAGGTAGAGTACCATGGCCTCAGCCTACAGGTATGCACCACCATGCTTGGCTGAGTTTTCTATTTTTAGTAAAGATGGGGTTTTGCTTTGCTCAGGCTGTTCTCAAACTCTTGACATCAAGGGATCCTCTTAGCTTGGCCTCCCAGAGTGCTAGGATTACTGGCATGAGCCACCAGACATAGTCTAAAAATAGACATAGTTTTATTTTATTTTAATCTATTCCTTCTCTAACCTCTTTCTGTTCAAGTAAATTCAAGTTTCTGATCTATATCGTTTCTGTGTGTCTAGGGGAAACTTTTAACATTACTTACAAGGCAGGTTTACTGGTGACAAATTTCCTCAATGTTTGTTTGAGAAAGTCTTTATTTCTCTTTCACTTTTGAAAAATATTTTTTTGCTGGGCTCAGTAGCTCACACCTGCAATCTTAGGACTTGGGAGGCCAAGGCAGGTGAATTGCCTGCGCTTACAAGTTCGAGACCAGTCTGAGCTAGAGCGAGACCTTGTCTCTAAAAGTAGCCAGACCTTGTGGCAGAAGCCTGTAGTCCCAGTTAGTTGGGAGGCTGAGGCAAGAGACTTGCTTGAGCCCAAGAATCTGAGGTTGCTGTCAGCTATGATGCCATTGCACTCTACCAAGGGCAACAAGGTTATATTCTGAATCCAAAAACAAAAAAAAAAAAAAAAAGAAAAAAAGAAAGAAAAATAATTTTTCTAGATATAGAGGTCTTGGTTAATAAATACTAAATATTTTACTCCACACTCTTCTTAATTGCATGGTTTCTGAAGAGAAGTCCAATGTAATGCTCATATTTGCTGTTCTATAGGTAAAGTATCACCCGTGCTTTGGTTTCTTTCAAGAACTTTCTATTTCTCTGATTTTCTGCAGTTTGATTATGATATACCCCTAAATGTAGATTTTTTAGTATTTATCTTAGTGTTCTCTGAGCTTCCTACATCTGTGGTTTGATGTCTATCATTAGTTTGGGAAACTCTTCAGTCATTAGTACTTCAAATATCTTGTCTGTTTCATTTTTTCTTTTTTCCCCTCGGGCATTCCCATTATACATGTCGCCATTTTAATAATTGTCCTGAAGTTATTGGATATTCTATTCTGTATTTTTTTTTCTCTTTGAATTTTAGTTTTAGAAGTCTCTATTGACATTTTTTCCAGTGCACTCATTTTTTCCTTGGCCGTATCCTGTTTACCAGTGAGCTCATCAAAGACAGACTTTGAGAATTTCCTTCCGATTCTTCGAGTTTCCATTTT
Source organism: Arctocebus calabarensis (assembly GCA_963573935.1). NCBI lineage: Eukaryota > Metazoa > Chordata > Mammalia > Primates > Lorisidae > Arctocebus > Arctocebus calabarensis. The sequence goes on along the minus strand of CAUYON010050764.1, from coordinate 5,496 downwards.
TCTGCTTATATTACCCATCTGTCCTTGCATGTTAACATACCCTTAGTATGTTAATCATAGTTAGAACCCTTAGTATATTAATCATAGTTGTTTTAAATTTATGGGTTGACAATTTAACATCTCTGCCTTAGCTGAGCATGTTTATGATGCTTGTTCTGTTTCTTCAAATATGTGTTTTTTATCTTTAGTGTGCTTTGCAATTTTTTTGTTGCAAGCTATATATGATGTGCAGGGTAAACAGAAGTGAGATTAAAAGGCCTTAGTGTGAAGTTTTATGTTTATTTGGCTACGGGTTAGGCTATGTTTACTCTTACCTGTAACTATGAGGTTGGACAATAAAGTTTGTGAACTAATCCTAGAAAAAGTGCTACAAACCTCCTTGCTAAATATCACTATGGTCATCAAATGGCCACAGGGAGTACTTTGAAAGTGACTGTAGTAATATTCAGCAAGGAAGTATGTAGCACTTTTTCTAGGATGAGTTTGTAGACTTAATTGTCAGACATTCGTACTACGACGGCTCTCATGGCCATTGCAGAAAGAGTTCAAAAATTGCTTACAAGTGTGGATTAGGCACTAGCATCAGTGCATATAGTTTCCTGTGAGGAGTACTTGAGGGTGACTGTAATAATATTCAGCAATTAGGTATATGGCACTTTTTCTAGAATGAATTCATGAACTTAATTGTCCAACCTGTCCAATAGGTGTCAGAAACTAAGTTTTCCTTTGTTATCTATGTTTTTGTTTTCCCTGTCCAAAAAAAAAAAAAAAAAAGTGAGTTCAAACTCCATTGACTGTTGACTTTAAGGAAAATATTCAATGTATTGTTAAGTAAGACAGGGAAGTTGTAGAAAATACTTTTTAAAAATTCCTAAAACATCCTTAAAGTAGAACAGAGCACTAAAGCCATCCACTCTCACACAGCTTACTGGTTATATTAAAATAACTTTTCTATTCCGTTATCTTCATTACCACTTTAGTATTCCAGGAGACTCTTACCCAGGCAAATAGTTCACTAGAAAGGCGCCTGTAAGACACATCGACTCTTCAATAGAAAGCATCAACTACAGTTATGTGCTAAGATTCTTTGATTGCTCCTCAAAATCCTGATCCTATTTCCACCAATCCTAAACTATGTCATGACTTTCCTTACCTAATCCTAATCAAATCCCTGCACCCAAAGACACACTTTAAATTTCAATAAAGTCTGACCTTGACCTTCTCCCTCAAAGAAACTCCATTAAGGAGGTGGTCTCTCTCAGGCAGTAAGTAGTAAGTTCAACTTAATCTTATTATTAGCAGGTTGTGTTTGTAATAGTTGCAGAGCTGGCATTTGATAGACTATATGCCTGTTTGTGTTTAGGTGAGCATAAAGGAAGGTGGGAAAGTAACCACATCAGGCCATTAAAGCTGATGGCCTGGTGGGGGGCAAAATTCTAAATTAATTTTCTTTGTATTAGTTCTGTGGTTGTGGTGGACACATGTCTAATTTATAATCCTGGAGGAGGAATTTAATTAAAAATTTTACAAGAGAATTTAAAAAATACATTTATTTGCTTGAGGGGCTATGAATCCATTCTCTTTGAGGTTTATAATCCCACAGTGAGCCTTGCTTCATAACTGCTCTGGGTTCACAGATGAAGAGGACTGTTTCTTGTACATAACAGAAAACCAGCTTCTCTGTACTCTCCAGACTTCGCTGCCTTCCTTTATTCAAGTTGGAAAATCCCATTGGAAAATCCTTACTGAAAGTGATGCAGAATATAAACATCTTCTTGCAAAAAGAGGCTCTGTCATTTGGAACATGTCACCTACCTTCCATTAAGCTCAATGTCCTATACACCACCAGGGACGAATATGGCTCACCTGCAACAAGGTCTAGCAATTCTATCCCCATCAGTCGTCATTTCTCAGCCTATGCCCATTATTTTTCACTAGTCTTTCCCAAGCAAAACAGAAATTCATACACTTTATGACAGTACATATAAAGACAGAAATTATAGTTCATCTGGTTTGATGTAGCTCTTACTTAGTAAATTATAAAAAAATAGTTAGACTTGCCCAAGATTAATAAGATTGTTAATATAAAGTTCTTATGGGGGAAAAACATTTCTTCATAAGGGGAGAGTATGCTTCTACCTTTCCACTAAGCAAACCAAAGATATTTCCCACAAATATTATATACCACATCAATCTAAAGGCGGTTTAAGTAAAGCCCAAACGAAGATTGCTGCTTTGTAACATACATGACCGAAAGGCTGTTTCAGAGACAGAAAAAATATTCAGCTTTTTCTGTTAGTCCCATTTGTTGACTTTCTTTTTACTCAAATAAGAGTTGGGTACTGGGTATATACACCTGTAGCAGAGATCTAACTCAAGATCACAATATGGCCTCACATTGTTCCCCAGGAATCATGGAGATCAATGCTCGGAGGGCACTTAGAAGCCATCTCCAGTCAATTTCTTGATTTTGTGAATCTTTCTGGATTTTTAAATAACATTTAATTTACAAACCACTTTTTCTAATATAAAATCATGGAAAACAAAGGTATATCTCAACTACAAGGCTTAGAATTATAGGGCAACTCGCTTGCTCTTCACATTTTAAGAAAGAAATTGAAACTCATGTAAGTCTGTGGCAAAGCTCAGAATAACCCATATATTTGATTCCCATTTCAGGGTCATGATCATAGTCTCTCATTTGAATGAGAGTATTTTCTATAACTTCCCTGTCTCACTTAACAATACATTGAATATTTTCCTTCAAGTCAACAGTCAATGGAGTTTGAACTCACTTAAATAAATAGCTGTAAGAAATAAAAAGTGAGGTCTTTAAAAAGCCCATGTATTCCTGCTATATACAATACACTTGGTGCCACTATATTCTGAATACATAATGTTTTTAATTGACTACCAAGAGGTCTATATTTAAAACATCCCATTCTAAGTGTCAGACCTTAGACGATAATCTGAAAATAATCTCATTTAAGGTAATACTGATACTTATCTGATTACAGATAAACTTGTGCAGACCTAGTTGTGACATATGCCAAATCAATTTCACAGATGAGACAGAAACCAGGCTGGGGGACTGACTTTGCTAAGAGGCGGGGCTGGGGTAGGAAGCAGTCAAGATAGTCTGGATGTGGAATTAGAGGACTTGGCTTGAAACTGTAATTGTACACTAAGCAACACTGTGTAGCACCTATGGAGATCATGAGGTCTAAAGAACTCTTCTAAGGAGGCCCTTGGTCCTGCCAATGGGTGGGGCACATCTGAACTTAATCACTACCCTATACTCAGAGCAGACCCCCATCTGAGGGGTGGAGCATGGCGGTAGCAATACCTAAGTCAGCTGGGTCTCATTTAGGATCCAAATGTACCTGGAGCCTAACAGCTGAGGTCCTGGCCTTTGTGGAAGTTGGTGAAGAAAGAGCCCAGGCAAGAAAAATGGGTCTCAGAGGAAAAAAAACGGGTCTCAAGGATAGCTCCATCATTAGGCACGGAACCTGAGCCAGGACTTGTCTGCAAGCCGACTGGTGTCACCAAGTGCTGGGCAAATGGGTACCTGAGGCTTGTCCATAAGATGAAGCCTCACTTACTGAGGGCAGGTGGGGAAGACGCATGTGTGCTCTGGAGTCAGACAAATCTAACTTCCAAAGCCATACTTTGGAGCTCAGACCATTGCTATTGAATCTCTTCTTTGCCATCAACTTTATTTGTAAAACAGGAACAAGAACTATGCCTTCTTCAGGATGGCTGATGTCTGCCAATTTTCCCCACTCTCATTTCTACTGTAACTAGGGGGAGAACAGTGTATCCAAACAGCAGCAGAAGGGTTACAGAACATTCCTCACCCAACAGAAATCTGGGACCCACAGACAGCAGTCCCCATGGCTTTTGAGTAGCAATGCCCCTGAGGTCCAGGTGAGACTGAAAAGAGCACCAAAGATACAGAAACTATAGAAGTAGAAGCAGGGAAGGGAGATTCGTGTTCTTTGAACTGAGATCAAATCATCTCAGCAAGAAAAGCTAACATGGTTTACTCTTTCATGGAGGTCTCCTATCCTACTGTGGTTAGCAAATCCTAGAAACAAACCCAGAAGGGAAACTCCTCCTTAATGTGCAGATTAACCGGAAATTCAGGCATGAGAACTGACATTTACAAAGACAAAGAAGTTTCTCAGGAGGATTGTACTCTGTGTGGTCAAATTTCCTTCAAGATTAAAGTTAGGACACAGCATTAGCAAATCCTATTGTATAAGCAAAGATCATGGAGTTGTCCTTAAACCAGTCTGAGAAATTTTTACCACCCCATTAGTGACGAAGGAAAACTTCTCCTTGATCCTACTACCACAAGTTTCTTAAGAAAGAATGTGACACGGCATGGCACTCTACTGAGGGCAACAAAGTGAGACTCTGTCTTAAAAAAAGAAAAAAAAGGGCGGCGCCTGTGGCTCAGTGGGTAGGGTGCCGGTCCCATATACTGAGGGTGGCGGGTTCAAACCCGGCCCCGGCCAAACTGCAACAAAAATAGCCAGGCGTGTGGTGGGCACCTGTAGTCCCCAGTTACTCGGGAGGCTGAGACAAGAGGATCGCCTAAGCCCAGGAGCTGGAGGTTGCTGTGATTTGTGAAGCCACAGCACTCTACCAAGGGCGACAAAGTGAGACTCTGTCTCTTAAAAAAAAAAAAATTGGCAATCTACATGGTGCTGTTTTTTAAAAAAACTTTTTAAACACACCTTTTGGGGGCAAAACACGATTGTAAGAGGGACTTTACCCAACAAATGCAATCAGTGTAACATGGTTGCTTGTACCCTCAATGAATCCCCAACAATAAAAAAAAAAAAACAACTTTTTAAAGATATCGAGAGAAACATGACAATCAAATACAATGTGTTAAACTTGCTAAGATCCTCATGAAAAACAAAGAAATAAAAGACACTTTTAGGATAATAGGGAAAATGTGACTAGGGAATTATTGTTAACTCCTTTTGGTGTGATAGTGGGATTGTGGTTGGCCAGGACATGCTCTTATTCTTAGGAGAAATATGTGCAGTCATAATGACTCAAATTATTTTCCAATGGTCTGGTAAAATAAAGGGGGAGGAATAAAATTTTAAAGTCATAGATGCAGCAGACTCTTCTCCCTTGTGACCCACTTGGATCATTCCAGAAGGCTCTCTCAGTTTCTTTTTTCCCCACCAAGTGTTGGGTTTCAAGAGTGTGCCCTGCGCTCTACAGGAAGTTGCCACTTCAGTCACAAGGGTTTCAAGCTCCTAGAACTCAAAAATATGAGGCAGCATTTATCGAGCTAAATTATCTCTTTATTAGGAAAGCACCAACACCACATTCTTCGAAATTACTGGAATTTTATTTGCCTCAGGCTTATGACTTGCAACCAAAGACATTGTGCAAAGAAAGCAAAGATTAAGTACACTTTAGGGAGAAGGAGACCATACACATTGGTAACATAGGAGATCAGGTTGACAAAAG
>CAUYON010050761.1:0-25547 GCA_963573935.1 Arctocebus calabarensis | reverse complement strand
TTCTTTCTCCTACTCAGAATTTCACCACGATGATCATGTTTTGAAAAATGTTACTTTGCTTTGATTTGGCCTTGGTTTGATAAGAGCTGTTACTCATGATGAAGAGTACCTAAAATCTCACCTCCTCTCAGAAGCTTTGTGGGATTTCATGTGTTTATTCATTTATTCATTTAAGAGTATGTGTGAAGTATTTAAGTGTGGACTCAGTCCTTGCTGGATGAAGAGCTTGGACTTCTGCCTCCCTCCTCTCTTGATGTGTATAATTACCCTTGCCCTTTCTGTCAACAAAAGCCCTGGAAAAAGCAAACAAATGAACAATAAGAAAAGCTCCAGCATTCTATGTGTTGATTTTTTTTTTTATTGAATCATAGCTGTGTACATTAGTGCAATCATGGGGTACATTGTGCAGGCTTCATATACAATCTGAAATATTTTCATCCACCTGTTCGACATAACATTCATACTGTTCTCTTACAAAGCAATATTGCTCTCCTCTTCTTCCCTAAATATTGTCTTAAATTGCTCCTTTAGATGTCTGCCATGCTGTAACATGCACTTGTTGGGCTGCTAGTATCCTCTGCTGTTATGTTTATGTCTGGGAAGTAGACCCAGAAGCCCATGAAAATGGAATGCTTTCATATTGGCTTTCTTGGGCTGCTATGAGCAAAGAACCACAAACTAGGTGGGTTAAAACAATAGAAATTTATTGCCTAAAAATTCTGGGCCCTAGAAGTCCAAGCTCTAGTGTTAGCAGGGTTGTTTCCTTCTGAGCACTGAGGGGAAATGTGTTCCCGCGTCTCTCCTAGGTTCTGGTGATTTTCTGGTAAGCGTTATCATTCCTTGGCTTGTGAGCGCATCGCCCCTACATCTGCCTTCGCGTTCTTAGGACTTTCTCCCTCAGTCATTTGGATTAGAGGCTTATGTTTCGAGCCTCTAGTATGAACTAATTTTAACAGATTATACTGGACACTACCTTAGGGGTTAGGACTTCAAAATATGAATTTTGGGGTGACACAGCTCAACCCATAATACTTCCTAACAATTTTGAATTATGAAAAATGGAAGTGAGAGGAGACTGATAAGATGACTCTCACATATTTGCTCATCATCGTCTTCTGCCAATCACCTTCTAAAACGAATGGATCTTGTCAAGACCTAAACTTCTTCACAATTTTAAAGAGAGGCACAAGAATACATTCCATTAATAAGAAAGGCGATTAGAAGTTATGTTTTATTTGAAGGGAGGTAAAGCAGCTTGGAACATATTACAATATTACTATGTATGTGTCACTTTAAATTTTACAATTTGTGTACTAATGATTAAAAATTTCTGTCAGATAAGATTTTTATTATTTTCAGTGTTCATATATGAATATCTAGAAATCTGATGGTAGTACCCAAATGCCAGATTTATTGGGTTGTTATTTTTACCTAATTATCCCGATTCTATAAAATCTTTTGTGGAGAGGAGTATTTAGGAACTCAGGGTCACATTTCTGACTTTGTGGCTTCATAGTGATTTAGAATTACTTACTGAGATGTCAAAAACAGTTCCAAATGGTTACTGCTTTTTTCAATCTTATGTGAAAACTTTTAAATATATAAAACCTATCAAGTTTTTTATATTTAAGTTCCTAACAGGTTCTTTATTATAAAGTAAGTAGTGAATAAATAAAAATGTATGATTACTTTACTCATTTAGATGCTTGTATCTCCTTCCCCTCCCCTGCTAGCTGAATATTTTAGTGCCAGCTAATTATTAAAAGATAAACTTTGAAACTGTAGAAATAATTTTACAAGGCTTTTTAGAGTTGTGTCTGCATGGATTACAATGGGCTGTGTGTACATGTATGTGTATCAGAGAAAGAAGAAAAGAGAGTTAGAAAAAGGCTATAATTTTACATAGCTGCTTTTTGAGAATTACTGAAACTCCAAAGAAAGATGCTACTTCTATGCAGATTATTTTGCTTGCTTGTGCACATATTTAAGTTCGGTGCATTTGGGGATTGTACATTACTTTGTGTCTATTTATGATGATAAAATGCCTAGCTCATTCCAGTCTTTACTCTTATCATGACCTTCTCATTAGAGAAAGAAGAAAGAAAGAAACACACTGGACTCACACGAAGGAAGTTACACTACAAGGGGGTGTTCTTTGCTATAAACCAATGAAAACCTGTCTGAGTACAAACCTTTCAATGGGAAGCAGACTGTGTGTACCCAATGCAGGGGGCAACGAAATGACTGTGTTAGGTGAGTATGTTAGGTGTGTATAGTTCTGTAAGCAGTTGGACAGTTCTTTCCAAGGTTTCTGCACAGATCATTTTCACTATGTTTTTACAGTTTGAATGATTATTTTCTTTTCGAAGATAAGACACCACCACAATCAAATATCTTTTTTGGCACTGAGTTATATGTATCTTCTCAAGGGCTTTAGAGTCTGTGTTATTGTGTATCTTAAGTTGGGTTAGCGTAGAGTGCAGGAATTGGGAGAACTGGGCAATACATTTCATAATTTTTCCTAAGGTCATCAGGAAGCCTAAGAAAGCTAAGAAAATAGCCCTGGTAAACTTGTCCTCTCGGGGGCCCTCACTATCCCTACCCAGAAAACTAAACAATAGATTTTGGACTAAGCCTTGAGATTTCTTACTGTATGTTCAACTTTTAAGATTTGTATAGTAAAAACTCTAATTCAAATAATAGAAGTGTGCTCTTAGTTCCTTTATTTCTCTCTTTGCTAGATTTATGTTGCACCTTTGACCCAAGGTCCTGGGTGCTTTCTTAGGTCAGCTCCTTCCCCACCTTTTAAAATTGATCACTAGAGATGTAATCTGTGAGTCACCCTAGTGACTCCTGTAAGCTCCACTGGCATCATGTGCTGGCTGCTCATGTCAGAACCACAGAAACCTACAGGGTGTCAGATCCATGCAACGCCAGCTCTCGGCCGAGAGAGACATCCATCAATGTCTTATTGCGACTGATGCCCACTTTGAGAATTTCATGTTGCAAAATTGTGGCCATGAGACTAATAAAAAAAAAATCTGCCTGCATATATGCAAAAAATGCAATTGGTTTTTTTTTTTTTTTTTGGCTTCTTTATATTTCCATCAAATAATATTATATTACTATAAAATGAACATTGTGTAACTTCTCCAATGCTAATTGCTAAAAGCCATACAAATCTTTGAGGAGACAGCTGATCTAGTTGGAAACAAGTGAGAAGAGAAAATTGGGGGTCTGGAAAGAAAAGCGGGATGGCAAAACCAATGCAGGTCTTCCCAGCGCAAAGCTACTTTTCTGATGAGGAAGCTTTTTCTCCAAAGCCCCTCACTTTAAAAAAGGGAAAGATGATGGAAACTCCTTTGTTAATTGTCAACTCACACCTTTCTTTAATGAGTTTTCTAGAAGTTTATGGTTAAGTTACCCTGGTGACTCAGGTAGGGTTTCCTCCAACTCCAGCTGAGTCTGTCAGAATAGGAAAATGGGGGTCCATTTTCTGATTAATGAAAATAATAATTATATACAGATGAAAGCAAAGAGAGAAAGCAAAAAGCTTCCATGTTACTTTAAACAAAGAAGAGTTAAGGCCTTATCTTAACTATGCATTGGCACCGCAATGCGAAATGGTCATGCAAAATTAATTTTTAATGTGTTCAATTTATATTAAAAATTTCTGCAAGTGTGTGAATTTTTTTTCCAAGGCTGGAGTGCTACTTCATTTACAATATTCCCTGAAGGTGTTTTTTTTTAAAGAGACTCTTAAACTGAAGCCATTTTAAGGGTTTTATGAGACATTATGTGAGCTTTCATATGCAAGTTAGTCGTTAAGTACCAGATATTATATTCTGTAATATGCTTAAGTGATATTAGAGGCTGTATATAGCCTGCAGTAATGGCTATTGCTGCTTTTTTAATTTATCAAGAAAATGTTGCTTAAATAAGGAGCAAATCAATGCTAGGTTATACAAAATATAAATGTAGGGAAGTAACAGTATTTTTTATATACTTGCTTCTTTCCAGCTTCACTGGAAGGGAAAAATACAGCATACTTTCATGACTTTGTAGTGACAGAAATTATAAAAAAAAATAAATAGTATATTTCCAATTAGAGAACTGGTAAGGATACACAGAATAGCATTGAACAATGAATACCCATTACGACACAGTGCTTTTTGATGGGTATAAATAGGAATTTTTGAGCATTCTGGCATTCAAACATTTTTTTTTTACTCAGACCTGAACCAGTTAAGGCTTTGACTACTCTGCCTACAAAGGGACATATTCGTATTAAAATGGTTTCATTGGACAAGCTTTAAAAAAGCATGGGTGAAGCCCCATGTGGTGAGTGAAGTTGACCTAAAAGAATTAAAGCCAAATTCTTGTGCAATGATCCTCCTACCCTGCAACCCAACCATTACCACCAACACTACCTTCTGTTTCGTGATGTAGATAATTCTTCAGAAATCTATTCTTTTAACATGCTTCCAGACTGAATTTCTGTTTGGCAAGAATTAAGATAAGTCCTGTGTTGTGGAGTTTATCCTTATAGACATAGGCATTGAATCTAAGCTAAAAGCTAATTCATTTCTCATTAAAAAAAATTATCTCAAAATAGTAGCTAACATTAAGCAAAATTAATGTGATAGTATGAAATTTATATTATACGTATATTTTCATATTGAAAGAAAATGATTCTGTAGCTGAGATTGTAGCTTAGATTTAGATATGACATGCAAATAACCCCATGGAAATTGAAAATATTACTGGTTTTAGCTTCACACTCTGAAAAATATGGGATAAAAAAATCCAACTAGGTTTTGTTTATTAATGTTTATAAAAATCTAGAATCTGTAATCAAGATTCAAACTTTAAAATAAACAAAACCAATTAGCTTTCCCAACAGAAGAGAGTTGCATTTAATTATTTGGTTAATATTTGTCACCATTATAAGTATTATCATATTTTTGAGGGGAATTTTTAAATAGTATCTTAAATATCAGCAATGTGTTATAGACGTTTCACTCGTTAAATGTCCATTTACTTGTAATACAAGAAAAGAATGCCCAATCAGATTTTCCTTGACACTGTGTTTTGTGACAGCAATTGCAAGAACAAATAAGCCAACATATAAAACAATTGGCAGAGAATATTTTTTATAAGCTCAGTGCGTATTAGGAACTTCCATATGTAAAGTTAGGGCTAATTGTTGTTTATTGATTAACTTTTATATTCATTTGATAAACATTTACCAAGCCCCAACTATATTCCTCACATAATGCTCCGAAATTCTATGGGCTTCTAAGTTGTCTTTAAAATTATCCACAAAAAAAGTAAATTATGCTTACTATCATTTCAATAGTCAGTATATTTTTGATTTCCTAATTCTTAAAGGATGATCATAAAAATCGTTCACATTCTAGAAGTAGCTCTCAGATAATCAGCATGCTTGGTTTAGGTTCTGTTTATGTTAGACCATGCTATAGCCAACACTTTCCTGAGTTTTCTGTTGTGTTCAATGTTGGCAGGAATCTCACTCTGAATACTAAATATTCTTATTGCCATTATTTTTATTTGGATGATGATTATTTTATTTTATTAACACTGGCAGGCAGAGTTTTCCATTTGTAACCCACTTCATGCTGTAGAAGCTTTCTGTGTTTCCTGGTACCCCTGGGTCCCCGTAAATACAAAACTGCATATTTAAAATGAAGACAATATTCCAACCTAGCATCCTGCCTTCCTCAGCCCAGCTGCAGATCTCTCTCCCTCCTTCATTCTCCACTCTGCATTATGATTAAATACATTTAAAATCAAAATCATCTTTTCCACTTGCCTTTCCTATCCCAGCTGCTGATTCCCACCCGATCCTTCTTTTGGAGTCAGATTTAATACGAATATTTAAAATCAAAATCATCTTCTGTTTCTTTGCCCTAGCCCAGCAGCTGCAGATTTCTGCTCCCGGTACTGCTGTGAGTAGCTCACCAAAATGTTTCCCAGAAAAATAATATAAAGTTGTTTTTCCCTCCAAAACTGCTGGTGTTTTCATGGCTGTTAACTTGTTTTCTTTTATTGAGATGACGAGAACGGCTTTGCCAGAAGTTAAGTATGTCAAATTACAGGGTGTGTGTCAGGGGTTAATGCCACTTTAAATTAATTAATACCAGTATAAAATGGCCTGTAGTGTTATTTTTTTCCATTCATTCTCATAGAACATATCTGAACACATGTAAGTACTGTACATTTTTTGATCGATACAGGGAATAAAAACTGAATAGATCTTAGCTCTACCAGATCTTAAAATAAACATTCAGAAGAAATAAGGAGAAATAAGCAAATAAAGTTTTTTGGCAGAGAGTTTATTTATTTAGAAACAGAGATACAGTTGCTTACACTTTGTACAAATGTTTTATCTCTTTTTCCGTAGCACCTGTCCCTGAGTGAATAGAACCACATCTGTCTCCTCTTGGCATAACAAGTACACATCTACATCTGTGAATGATGATTCCATTTTTGAAGGAAATAGTGTATACTTTTGTACTTCTGCAGTCTAGTGAAAAAAATGCACAATAGATTTTGTGTCTTGCAGGAAGGCTTTTAAATAGTGAAGAGAAAGTTTGAAACTGGTGCAAAAATATTGAATTCACAATCTAAGAAAGTGTGCATTTTACCCTATCTGGGTTTGCATATTGTACATGTATATATATTTTTATTAACACAAAATATCAGATAAAGTATTTACTTAGCAGAAGGTATAATTTAGGAAAGAAAATGCTTTAGTAAACACTTCATTATTTTACAAACTCAAAGGATGATAATGGTTTGCATAATTCTTCAGAAATATTTTGTAAAAGAACAAGATTAGTTTTAGGGAAGGAAGAATTCGAAGTCTTAATTGATACCAATTAGAGTTACTGACTGTGATAATTTAGGGCATTTTGCATTATGCACACTTCAAATTTAATACAAATAACCAATCTCTATGCAGAATCCTCTAATAATTAATGAACAGGGTGAGGGGAGGTGGTAGATCTTGGAAGCTGTAACTTCAGATCCAAGGAAGAAGATACAGTTCTGAAGACACAATAATTTCTATTTCCCCCAAACCCATGGTCGCTATTTCAAGTCAGAAATGTGGCCATTGCTCATTCTCTCTTTTAAGCTCTACTTCTCACATGTACTCCAATCTCTTGATTCTAGTTTATTTCATTCTCTTCCTCCACAGTCATGTTTCAATTCGCCATTATCTCCTGTTGAGATTCTGCAAAAGCCTCTGAATTGATCTGTGGGCCTCAACATTAGCTTGTCTCCAATCTCTGCTCCCTGGTGACCAGAAAAAATATCCTTGGACTCACCTGTGATCTCTGATTTCTCCGCTTAACACCCTGCAGTAGCAGTTTATTCCCCACCTGAGAAAGCCCAAACTCACTCCCTCATGGGTGTTTCAAGGGACCACACATTGTCATTGTGAAGGTGCGGCAGCCTCAACTCTTTGCAGCTGGCTGTGTCGCTCCACGCTACCTTCAGCCTTTGATGAGTTTTTGTTATCAGTTACTGAAACCTTGAAACTCTGTGTTCTTGCATGCTATCTGTCCTTCTCACCTCTGAAATTCTTCATGTTATTCCATATACTTGGAACAGTTTTCCATTCTACCTCTTTCCTGCCAGCCCTCCACAGTACTCTACTGCAGGGGTGTCCAACCTGGGGCCCATGGGCCACATGCTGATTTTGTGAGGACATTTTTGCTTACCTGTGATATCAGATGTCACAAAATTAGGCACAGACTTTTTTTCCTTTCCTTTTCTTTTCTTTCTTTCTTTCTTTTTTTTTTTTTTTTGCTAATCAACTTTCATTATTGTTTGTGTATTTAATGTGTGGCCCAAGATACCACTTTTTCCAATGTGCAGCCAAGAGGAGAAAAGTTTAGATACCCCTGAATACTGCGCAGTGGCAAGTGGCAGTGAGTGAAGCCACGTGACAGATATCATAGCTATGTAATAGGTGTGAACCAAGGGGCAACGGGAATTACTAACTCAAAACTTCATGGTCTTATTCTTTTCAGGATGCCAGTTTTTGTTTAAATTTCAAATTAATATGAGGGTACAAACTATTTTGTTGCATCTGTTAGGCAAAGTCCAAGCTGTAGTTGACCACCTGACCTGGGAGGCATGCCATGTACCCCTACATCATGCCCATTAGGTGAGAGCATTCCATACCCCCTTTCCTCCCCCCACCCCTCCTGCTCCCTCCCCTCCGCTTGAATTTGTGTTTTTTCCTCGTGTGGGTGTCTAGTCGTTCATCGACTTGTTTCATATTAGTATTGAGTACATCGGATACTTGCTTTCCCACTCTGTTGATACTTTACTAAGGAGAATATTCTTCAACTCCATCCAGATGCCTATTTATTATGTGCAGAATATCGACTTAGGCACTGTGAAAATATTTTTTAAAATGCTCAAAAGTCTTGCAGTGCTCCAGAGAGAATTGAATGGATACAAGAAGGTGTGTTGGTATACAAAACAGGAGTGACACAAAAAGGGTTTACATGAAATAGAAATTTATTTTGCAGTTCGGTACAAAGAGTATAGATAATTCCTTTACATATTATTATCCTTGGCTATACCATTATCTCACATTCATTTTTATTCACAAACAAAACAGTCAAGTTTTTGATAACACTGATGTCATGGTTTGAGGCCTTCCAAGATAATCCTTTAGGTGATTCTTTAATTATCTCCCTGGTTACCATTTCCCAGAACATCACAGGTCTTGCATCTATGAATCTCAACTTCATTCTTCCTACTTCTCTGAAACTCTATTTTTTTCTAGATCACTCCATGGTGAGAACTAAGAACATCCGCTCTCCAAGGCTGTCTGTTCACATTGTGAAAGAGTCTTATACCTCACTGATCATTCAAATAACATTAGGTTCTCAAAGGAAAAACTGTTGCTGTGAACTTAACTGGGCTCTGTTTTGATTTCAAGGACATTGTGGTCCCAGGACAGTTGCTGCACTGTTGCATTCTCATCCCCTGACTTCCTGTGACATCTTCAGCTGCTCTCAAATGCTCTGTATGTACTTTCTTTCCTTGGGTTGAAGCTGCGTCAGTGTCAGTGCGGCTACAGCGCTGACCATTGGCGTGCACCTTTCCACGTGCTTTTTTTTCACCTAAAGGTGAGAAGAGCAAACGGCATAATTTACCCACACTTCCTGGGTGGTCACACCTTCCTTTTCTCCCCTGCCTGCCCAAACCCTACTGCCATCTGTTCTCCTAAGCACCACAGGCCATCCTGAACTTGACAATATACTATGGTGTTACAGACAGAAAAAATGAGCTGTGATAGAAATCTGAAATTCTTTCTCCAATCTATAGAGTGTCCAATTTCCTGTGTTCTGTTCATTGCAGTCAGTTTGTATATGTACACTTTAAGGTTCCTTTTGCTCATTTTTGTTGCAAGGAAAGAATTTAAAAAATAATCAACAGAGTTGGTTATACTATGTATAATGTGCATTATTTATTGATCGCATTCTGGACTTTTTAGACAAACATATAAACAGTCAGTTTTAAAAATATGTGTTATGTAAGGACAGAATAATAGTTCCACTCTAGTGAGGAAATTATTTATTTATGGTAGTTTCCAAAATATATTACTCTATCAGTTTTACTCATCAGTAAATGTGAATCTAGATATTTAAAAAATATTAGGTATTTTAAAAAGAATGTAGGTAAAAAGGATTTTTATCTGCTGGATATGTGTATATATATATATTTCATTTTAGACATGCCTATCATTTGCAAATTCCTCAGATTTCTCTGCTGATTCCAGATGTTACAGCAGAGTTAACAATGCTATGTAGAAAAAAAATCTGTAATAAAATTTCCAATAATGAACAATGACAATTCAAAATTGCAATAGAGACTTTGACTCATTTTTTTATAGGTCAGCATAATTTTACTTCTGAGAAGAAAAGAATTGGTACCCCACAAATGTATATATCCTGCTTAGTGATTTTTAACTTCTATTACATTGATTTCCATTATTTTAATTTAAAATTTCTATTTATCTTCAAACACATAATTAACTTGTCAAATTTCATTTAAGAAATATTAAATGTAGTAAATATTTTCTTTTTTGACAATTTGAATAATTGACAAAAATTAGAAAGATTGCCATTCAAGTTCAAGATTTAGGAGCATAATAAATAATTATCCTAGACACAAAATATTTTTTTTTAGGGGAGATAAAAGAGTTTACTTTTTAAAGTTTGAATACATATTTACTTTAGTTGTCTCTAACTTAGGAAAGAGAGATGTTGAGAACAGGAAAAATTAAAATCAGGTTTAAATTATTAATCTCCAGTATCTCTAGAAAATAAAGCTCCAAGAGTAAAATAAAGTAAAATCCTTCTAACTGCTTGTGACCATGAAATCATCCTCATTTGATAAGTGGATCATTATAAAAGTTTTGAGACAGGCTATATTAAGGCCTATTATTTCACTTCCAAGAAATACAGTTGATTGCATTCTTTCTGATTCACTAGTACACATCTCAAGTTGTTCAGTTTATTGGTGTTCTGGGGAGGGCTTTATTTGTTTCCATCTGCACAGATTTTTACATTTCTTCTTTTTTGTGTATTTCAAAACTCTTGTGATGACCCAAGAATTATATCTGCCAGTAGTATTGGGGAAATAGTATACAAATATATTCAATGAGGCTTTTATGAAATAGTTGATGCTGCAATGATACTACATATTTCTAATTTTAGGTAAACATACACCGTTTATTGGGAATGCTCTGTATTTATCTCCTATTTATGTGGATTCTCATATGTAACTGCAATTAGTTTATTCTTGCTAATGTCAACATGGTTAGCTGAAGTCTTCTGATATGAGGTAGATAATTTAGGCTGATTTTCCTAGCTTTTATAGGTTTCGGTCTTTCCTGTAAGTGGGAATGATACTTGTTCTACTTATCTCAAATCAAGAGTCAGCAAACTATTGTGCAAGGGCTGAGTCTAGTCTGTACCTTGTTTAGGGGCTAGCCAGGAGCTAAGAATATTTTTCACATCTGTAGTGGGTGGTAGAATGAGCAAAACCCCACCTATCAGAAAAAACAATAATGAAGATTGTAAGTCTATATGAACTACAGAGCCTAAATATTTACTCTTTGTCCATTTCAGATAAATTTTCTAATCCATACTTTATAATACTTTTAAAAATTAAATGAGATAGTATGCTAAAATAGTTGGCAATATGGCAGGCAACTGGGAATAGCTCAATGAAAGTCACTTTTTTATTGAAAGGAGATAATTGAAGGAAATCATATGACACTCTCTTTAAGGTCCCTTCAGTTAATAGAGAGTCTTTTAATTCTTGTGATTTCATATTCTTTCTTACTATAGAAACAGTCATGCACCTCATGGCATTATGGTCAACAGTGGATCACATTTGCAATGGTGGTCTCATAGATTATAGTGGAGCTGTAAAATTTCTATCTAGTGGTGTCATAGGCATGCATCATAAAGTTGTAGTTCAACACATTCATTGCTCATGTGTAATGTGGTGTGTATGTGGTGGTGCTGGTGTGAATGACCTTAATATGCTGTCAGTCATATAAAACTATAGCACATACAACTATTTATATATATACACATATATATATTTCATAATACTTGATCATGAGAATAAACAACTATGTTATTGGTTTATACATTTTCTGGCCTCTATTTTTTAGTCATTAGTTGGTTCAATTTAAAGTGTCCAATTTGAATCAAAAGTTAAGTTTATTATATCTCAAATAAGAAGCAGTACAATTAATCAAGGTATGTGCCTTTACTATCCACATAGTTGTGCCATCCTCATGGTATCTTGTGTATGCCAGCAGTGAAGAAGCCTGGAGAGCAAGTGGCCATGAAATTAGGAAAGGCATTTTGCACAGCTTGTTGAGAATTGAATATTTTTCCTTGTAGGAAGTGATACAAAGCCTGGAAGAAGTGGTAATCAGTTGGTGTAAGGTTTGAAGTTTGGGTGAATGGGATGGATGATAGAGTTTCCTAGTCTAATCTCTGTAGTTTGAGCTGGGTTATTTATATCACATATGGTCAGGTGTTGTCTTTCAACTGTCTCTATTGACCACCTTTGGCTGATTAATTATAACATACTCATCATGTCATACAGTTGGTTGCAATAGATATCACTGACTAGGTTACATAAAGCTATAATGGATAATGCCAGTGCTGGACCACCAAGTAGACACTACTAGATTTTTTGACGAATATTCAGTTTTCATCAAATGACCAATGTTTGAAGAAACAGTTTTGCCTGTTTGTTTTGGCACTTCATCTTTACTCAACCATTGTAATGAATGATTGAGATCGTCAAAAAGAATCCATTTTTCATCACCGATAACACAGTTTAGAAGTGTTTTACCTTTATGTCATGACATCAAAAAAGGACAAGCTTCCAGATGATTTCTTTTCTGAGACCCATTTAATTCATGCATAACCCATCTATCCAGCTTCTTTACCTTGCTTATTTATTTCAAATGGCCCAATATTGTTGGAATAGTAACATCAAACCTTGCTCCTAATTTACATGTAGATAGAGATGGATTTGTGTCCACTATAGCTTTCAGCTCATCATTATCCACCTTGGTTTCAGGTCACCCATATGGTTCATTTTCAAGATTAAAATCACTGGAACAGAACTTCTCAAACCATCAATGATACTATACATTCATTAGCTACATCTCTTCCAAATACTTTGTTGATATTTCAAGCTGACTTTGCTGCCTTGGTTCCACAACAGAAATCATATGAACTAACATGAATTTTTGACTTATCCATAGTTTCACAAAAATTGCTCTGAAAATATTTGAAATATAATCACTTGCCAAAGTGTGCTGTGTAAAAGAAGGAGGATGTACCTTCACAACAAAGAAAAAATGAAAAATGTCAACATGAAATATCTGAGATAGCAGCTATCAAACTTAGCATTTAAGGAAATCTCACATTTTATACTTAAATAACCTAATATTTAAGAGTATGTTTCTCCACTCAAAATATATGTTAACTGTAAAAGCTCCAGGCAGATCCTTAAGGAGTTATTCCAAAAGAAGGCATTGTTCTTATAGGAGATAACGACTCCATGCATGTTATTGCTCCCTGAGAACTTCCAGTGGGGTAAGATGAAGAGGAGGAAGACAATGTTACTGAACACTTCAACTGAGTGTAGACCTAGGCTAATGCATGTGTGTTTTTATATTGGTTTTTAACAAAAAAGTTTAAAAGGATACAGGTATGGTGACATGTGCCTACAGTCCCAGCTACTACAGAGGCTGAGGATAGCTTGAGCCTTGGAATTCCAGGCTGTAGTTCAAGGTAATTGCTCCAATGACTAGCCAAGTTGCTAACTCAAGCCTGGGCAACATACTGTGACCCCCATCTCTATTTAAAAAAAAGGAGTAAAAAATATTAAAAATAAGAAAGTTTACACAAAAAGAATATAAAAAAGAAAATATTGTTATAGAGCTACAATGTGCTTTGTATTAAATTGAGTTATTACAAAAAAGACAGGAAGTTTAACAATTAAAAAATTCCGAAAATAAAGGAATTACAATAAGCTAACATTAATTTTTTATTTAAGAAAGAAAAAATTTTTTAAGTTTATTGTAGTTTAAGTGTATAGTGTTTATAAAATTTGAAGTAGTGGGCAGTGATATTCTAGGCCTTCACATTCATTTGCCCCTCACTCACTGACTCACTCAGAGTGACTTCCAGTCCTACAATCTCTGTTCATGGTAAATGCCCTATGCAGTGCACCATTTGTTGTATTTTATACCATATATGTACTTTACCTTTTCTATGTTTTGATATGTTTAGGTACACAAATATTTCTGTTGTGTTACAATTGTCCAAGTGATTTATGGTGTAAAGAGTAATACAAGAGTAAAGGTACACCAAGGGTAATATGGTGTACCAGTTCATAACAAAGAAGAAATAGTCTCTACATACAAGGTGTGTAGTAAGCTGTCCTACCTAGAATTGTGTATATTCACTCTGTGATGTTATCACAGTGAAGAAATCACCTAAGCATACATTTCTCAGACTGTATCCCCACTGTTAAGTGACACCCCATTTTACCATCTTGTGCTAGATAAAATTAAAAGGTACTCTTTCTTTGGAAGGATGATAACAATTCTCCTTTTAAAAGAAAGGTTAAAATGCATATTCTCTGACTTATATTTATTAATTAATAAATTCCTTTTGTTACATTTTTAATGCAACTCTAATGTGAGAAACTATCTTGGGAGAAGGGAATACTAGGTTCATAAAAATCATGTCAAAGACCCTCAGAAATAAATAACTTGATGTTCTGTCTATTTGTGTGTTGTTTTTATTTGTCTTTCAAAAGAAATAATTTTGGTCACTTGACTTTTTTTCTTCTATGGAGAGAGATTTCAATTTGGAAATAGTGTTCTTTTCCCAAAGGGGGATAAAGTTGAAGTTGGAAGGGAGGATTTGAAAGGGAAGAGAAATAAGTTTATTGTGTTTGTTTTGTTTTACCTTCAGAGAATACAGAATATTAAATTCCATATACCATCCTTCCTGAATGCTCTGGCAATCTTACATAAGCCCATCATAACCTAAGTTTCATACAAGCAAATATCCCATCTTCCTGAAGCGTTAGATAAAAATGCATTATTAAAGTAAACTTTTGTTAGTTCTGGTGGTGGAATCCTGTGGATACCAGTCAGTGGGTCCCTGGGAATGCCATCCTGAGAGGACCTGGTTGGATGACAGAGCAGTGGAAACCGCTTAGTCAGAATCTTGTTTGGATTCAACCTTGAATTCAGCTAAATGTGTGGAAAAAAACCCCACCAGTTCCAGTCAGGCAGTAGTAGGATTTGTGAGGGCTGGGTAGAAATGAAATAGGCCATGAATCTCTACCAAATTCCTTTGCGAATAGAATTTGCACATTTTTGCCAGATCTTTCTGTGTGGCTCTGCATTTTGATGGTCAAGACACAGGATCCTGGAGCCTTTACTCCTGAGAATGATCACAAACCATTGAACATTCTGTATCTACACTTTATACTAAAAGGCATCGGTTGCATTCTCTATTAAACAATTAATGTCAACATTTTTGCCACAAACTTTTCCACAGAAGAAAAGAAAAAATGACAATGAATTATCTATGTTTTCAACAAGATGGAGAAAAATCATTCCATTTATCCACAATTTTGTGAAGTTTACATGACCAGTATCTTTAAGGTCAAACTTTCGGAAAGGGAAAACAAAATGGTGCCAGAAGGAGTCACATATGTGGGAGATCAAATCTCAGAAGTGAAGTGGACAGAGACAGAGGTGATCACGGTGAGTCACACAGGGTATGCACCAGGACAGTGGGGAGAGTCTGTGCTAACAGCCCTGCTAGATGAGGTCGGTCCCCACTCGTGACACCCAACTTTAAAATGACAAACTGATACTCCTCAAACTGCTGCTGCATCTTTTCCACTCAGCAGCTCTCCAGCACCTGCATGAATCCTAAACGGGAAGAACGCGTGTGCACATCTGAAGCTGTAGGACCTTCATGACAACCTTAGTCTTCACTGAACATGATCTGAACTCACAGCATGATGCTTAAAAACCCTTCATGCTCAAAACTATCACTCTTAGAAATATTTCAAGATGTGTCTGTTGATCAAATGGGCATGAGTTTTGTTCGTTTTTCAAATGGCTTGGCAGATTGCTCAGCCAAAGCACATTTGAAGACAAAATATTGTTAGGTGATCTCATTTTGCATCCTCATCCTTATTTTTGCCTTTATTTTACAATGCATCTACCCTGGACCCTCTCCATGACCTGGCAGTTCTTCCCCTAGGGTCTGACCTCTTAGGACACAGAACTATTTGTTATAAGCATACCAGTGGAAATAGAGGAAGAGCACAGGGGAGGAATAAGATGGCATGTTGATTCCACCTAAGATGGAATACCTGTCCCTTTGAAAAGGAACATCCAAGATTCATTTTAAACCCACTAGTACTCTGTGCAGCTATCTCTGCACATGGTTCCTTATATGAAGCCAGTTCCAGGGAGAGGCCAGACTCATCTCAAGTATCATGGCCAGAAATGTTTCCTACTCATCCCTCCCTGAGTATCTGAGCTTGCCTCCACAAAAATCTCAGAGCCTTATTTCCGTAGGAAATATCTGCCTTGGGATATTTCTTTAAATTGTTTTAATAAGAATACAAATGCTAGATTATAACCAAACTATAAAATTCTAAGTATTGGGTTTTAAATGTTCACCTAACCTACAACTGCCAAGGAAAAAGAAAAAGTCAAGAAAAGGTAAGGGACTTGGGAATGGTCATATTTGTGGAAACACTTGGGAAAGAATAGCTAATTATTTCTGAAAGTCCTGACAGAGCTACAGCACACAGACTAGCAATAGCAGGGTCCAAAAGCAGTGAACAGGTTCACCAGTTTTCAGAGCTGCCCCTATGGATGGTATGTGTCCTCCACCAACCCCAGGCCAGGGCTGGTGCTGCCTGTTTGCTCTGCTCCAGAGGCAAGTTCTTTGGTGTTTTTTCCGTTGTTAACTTCTTTACCTTCTCTGGTGCTCCCTGCTTCTCTTCTTGTATGTAATCTTTCTCTTCCTCACAAAATTTTCCAGGATTTTGAAGACTGAGATTTAATGGGGTCAATCCAACAAAGATTGCTTTGGGCTTTTATTTCCTCATATGTTTGATGCAATGTGTTTGTGTTTGTGAGTGTGTCAATGTAAGTGGAAAAGGGATGAAGAGAGAAAATAAATAGATATTGCCTATTGGCTTTGTGCCAGGTACTGAGCAAACCACCCTGTACCCATTCACATTATTGTGAGGGGGTGGAGACCTACTTCTGTTCAGCGGCCAAGAAAGGCTTTGCTAAGGAAATGACATTTATGCTGAGATGTGAAGGATGAAAAAGATCTGGACTAGCTGGAAGGTGGAAGACTAGTGTCCCTGGCAGAGAGAACGAAGGCCGGGGTAAAAGGAGCGTAGTGAATGGGAAGAGAAGGAAATTGGCAGGAGCTGCTGCTGCTGAAATGGATGTGTACCTTAGTGTGTCATCTTTATCCTAAGTGGGTTGGGAAGTCACTGAAGGGTTTGAGGCAGAGGAGGCCTATTATATGATCTGCATTTGAAAGAAACTTATCTGGCAGCTGAATGCCTCTTTCCATCTAGTATCTGGGAAGGAAAATGTGTTCTACAACTTGGAGAATTGAAGTCAATTATGAATTTTAGTGTTCTTTTCCTATTCCAAATGGGGTACTTGATTTAAATGCCATTGCTTTTCCTTTATGTGTATAAGAGTAGTTAAGTAAGTTATAACCTCTGAGATTGCAAAATGAATATTGTGTTCAAAATGCTCTTGCCTCTGTCTTACCTGTGCAGTAGTAGGTACAGCAAAAACCTTGTGATCATTCATTGCAGTTGATAATGCTGCAGAATCTGTGTGACAGGGTTCTTAAGGCTGTTTAGTGCCACGGTCCTGCCAAGGACATTTTTGACTAACTAAAACATTATGTAGTGCAACGGATAAGAGGATGGCTCTAGAATCACACTGCTTTATTTTAAATCCTACCTTTGATAGTTACTTGTCAGGAATTGTTAGGTGAATTATTTTACTTCTCTACGTCTCCGGTGTCTCATTTCTCATGTAGAGACAATAATAGTGTCTATCTCAGATGATCATGGTGGGGATTAAATGAATTAAAACTTATATAGCACTTGGAATGATTCCTGGAACATAAACAATCAAAAAATAAGTGTGAGTTGAATCTGAAATTATTGAATTAGAGCAGGGATTAGGTTACTCTTAGAGGTAGTCTGGCCAGAATTGCTTTATCATCCCTTTGCAAGTGTACAAAAAGGCAAAAGCTCCTTTTCCAACAATGACATCTTTGTAGGTCAATGAAATTGTAGATATTGGGAAAGCTATTTGAAAGAAAGAGAAGGAGGAAAAAACAGGGTACTCTAGAGAGCATCCAATATTTAAGAAAATGAGGGCAGTAAAAATAGATAAATAGAATGTTCTAAAAAAGGTAGAATGACAACCAGGTGGAAGTAGGGTTACAGTAACAAGGGTGAACAGGCCAAGGGCGGGAAAACTAAAGAGATCAGCAGAAGAGGGGTAAAAATAGATCACTATTGTCTGTGCCTTTAGGATGAATTGATCTTTGCTCAGGTGATCTTAGAGAAGACTTAGGACAAAGAGTTTGGTTGTAAGCCATAGCTAATGTCTAAATATGAGGTGAAGAATTATAAACAGCTCTTCAGGTAGAAAAATGGAAGGAGAGAGGTGGTAGGTTTGGAAGGAAGCTGGAATTATGTGAGTATTTATACATTCAAAAGATATCAAGGAATGAGAACATGTTTGTAAGACAGAAATATAATGCAGTGGAAGAGAAAATGCAAACATCTAAAATTAAAGACAGTGAGTTTTCTAAAGGAAAACATAACAGATTGTGAGTACAAATGAGTTCATTATGAGCACTTAGCCTGGGCTTGTAGCCTAAAGTTCTTTATGCCCAAGTTTTCATATACTTAAAATTAGACTATGTGTATTATAGTTGAACCTACCTCAGATGATGGCGATAGTGTGTTAGGTCTAGGCAAGTCCCAAGTATTTTGTAATTGCAATAGATGGCAGAGCTATTGTTGTAAGGAAAGAGAGATGACATTTGAGATAGAAAGGTAAGTCAGCAGAGTAATAACTTAGTTGTGAAAAAAAAGGGAAAGGAATTTGAGAAAATTCTTAACTGAAACACTTCACTTTCTAAATACAAAGTTCTTTGTTGATAATGCTGAGGACAAACAGGAAGTCTGAAGTTTAGATAACTTGTAAAATATGAGCATTGGTTCTGGAATATGACAAAGAACAATTAGGTGATGAAGAAGGACTGAGATCCCAGCTGAGGGTGATATAAACAAACATATCAAAGAACCAAGGTGCCTAGTTGTGAGATTTTCTCCAGCAGGTTTCCATAAATGATGGAGTCTCAGAGAATAGTTCAGGGCAGTGTCCTAGCCAGATACAAGGTTATGCTACAGTAAGCGCCCCAGGTGTCTGTGCAGATAAGGAAAGTGGGCTGACTTGAGGATTCTGTTCACAGTCATTTAAGAATACTTTCTACCAGGGATGCCACCACTTATTACATTTTTTAAAATTATTATAACATTTTTATTATTGTTTTACTTTTCCCTTATACTAAAATATGCATAACATAACATTTAGCCATTGTCAAGTATACAAATCATTGGCATTTGCAGTCACATTGTTGTATAGACATCCCTAGGATCTAATTTCAGAACTTTCTCATCAGGCTGAACTGAAACTCTACCATTGAATGGTAACTTCTCACTGCACCCTTCTTTAGCCCCTGGTTACCATTATTTTACTTCCGGTTACTACGAACTTAACTATATTCAGTAACTCATGATAAGTATAAACACATAATAAGGTTTCTTTTCTTTCCTTTTTATTTAACTTATTTGTCTGGCTTATTTAACTTAGCATATTGTTTTTAGTATTCATCCAAGTTGTAGCATGTATCAGAATTTCGTCTCTTTTTAAGGTCAAATAATATTCCATTAAATGTATCTATTCATCTGTCCATGAGCATATGGATTTTTTCATCCATTTACTTATTATGAATAATGTTGATATGAATATTGGTATACATATATTTTTTGAGTTTCTGTTTTCAATTCTTTATGGTATATATCTAGAGGTAGAATTGCTGGATAAGATGATAATTCTATATTTAAGTATTTTAGTAACTATCATACTGTTCTCCACAGTAAATGTGCTATTTTACATTAGCACTAGCAAACATATATATAAAAAATATTTGTGTGTATATGTCTTCTCTCTCATTTATATACACACACATTTGTATATAAACTATATTAAAATTATAATACTAAGTCACATTTACTTCTGCAATTGAAAGAGATATAAGATACAATATACAAGTTAAGAAATGTTATTGGTATATAGCATTATAATTTTAATAGATTTTTCCTTTCCTAAAATGTGTATACATTTTTTGGTACCACACATATATATTATCTCTCTCTCTCTCTCTCTCTTTTCATATATAGATATGTCTTGATGGATATCTATACATACATATCCATCAAGATCAAGTGGAATTTAGTCTACAAATGCAAGTTTGGTATAACAACAAAAATTAATTGGGTCACTTCACCATATTAACACATTATACAAACAAATACAATGATATGATAGTCATTAAAAAATGTACAAAAAGCATTCAATTAAATTCAATACCAATTCATTATTAAAGAAAAAAAAGAAGGCTTGGGTCTCAGGAAACTGAAAATAGAAATAGAAACAAACGTCTGCAATTGGATAGGAGTATTTACCTTAAACCCAAAATATTTTTTACTGGTAAAATACTGAATGCTTTCCTGCTAAGATGTGGAATACAGCAATGATCTTACTTTACTTCTATTTAATAATATGTAGATGTTATGAGTGTAGTGAGTCCAGAAAATAAATTTAAAGAGTGATGATTGCAAAGAATAATTAAAACTACTTTATTTCTAGATGATGACTGTGGCACTGAAAATCCTGGTTCTATAAAATACTGGATTAATAAGTTTTATTAAGCCAAGTATACAAAGTCACTTAAATAAAATACATTTTATTTTTAGAATAAATGTAAAAATTGTATCTAATAATTATAAAAAATATAATTGCATTAATAATAATAAGCTTTGGAATCAAATCATCAAAGGTATATGAAACCCCTACAATCAAATTTTCAAAATGTTGCTTTGGTAAATTTAAAAGGGCCTTAAAAAATGAAGAGATACCCTATGATTGTGGGTTAGAAAACTCAATATTGTTAAGAATTACAGATTTGGTATAACCTCCATCAAAATTATGCCTGGTTATTTTTGTAGAAATCAACAAGATAATTATAAATTTTGTGGAGAAGTACAAACTGCCTATCTAAATTAGTTGAAACAAGTTTGATAAAGAAGGCCACTAGCATTGAATTGCAAGGAGCAGACAAGATCTTAGAAATGAATGCAGCTATTTAGTTCTCCAACTAGGGGATGAGGTCATCCTGAATCAGCAATGGCTGAGATCTGATGTTGTGCTTTGAGCATTGGATAGAAATATTTGCAGGACAGAATTTCCTTCAATGGCTAGCCTCAGCCATCAGGAATGAGGTGCTCACACTGAAAAACATCTTGCTGTGGCTGACAAAGTTGTACTGAAGATGTAGAGCCCTGGGGTGACCCCTTGCCTTCCCAGGGATGAAGAAAAGATTTTACCTTGCGTTCAGTTAATTGCTTCCCATAACTAAATAAATAACAATGATAACAACAAAACCTGCTCCTGACCTTCCTGTTGAATGCCATCAGGGATGCTAGGCAAACCTCTCCTCACTCAGAGGATTGCATAATGGATTATGCCTGTTTTCTTTTCCTAAGGTTGCAGTAGAGAGAGGGACGGAGCAAGATGGCTGACTAGAAGCAGCTTCCGAAAAAGGCTCCTGTCCAAAAGGGAAGATAACCTCCAGAAACTGCGTAATTAAGCTGAATACTGGGAGCCCAGCCAAGAGAGAAAAGTGATTTCTGCAGATCACCTCTGCTGAGACAGGCTGAGACCTCAAAAAAGCAAGCTTCAGGTACAAAATTCATCTGAAAGGAAGAGTGTTCATCCCCTCCCCCAAGAAAGCTCTGAGTTTCTTGCTTTTCTGTTTCCTTTTTTTTTTCTCCTCTTTAGCTCCTGTGGGTTTACTACACACAAGTGGTGAACTGTGGACCTCTTGTCTCATCCCATGGAACAGTGCTGGGGGAAGTGGGGTGTGCTTCCCCTGAGACCCTGAGTCTGAAAACTCTATTGCTAGGCAAAAAAACTGAACTAAAGTTTTCCCCACCATTCCGAACTTACTGTACATCCCCCCCCTTACCTGATGAACCAGAGGCCTAACCCCTGCTGAGACTGAGGGAGGAGGTCCCTGAGCAGCGCCCCCACCCCCGCCTGCCAGAACAAGCATCTGACCAGGAAAAGACCTGGGGAAGCCGTGCTTGCTGGGATTCTGCAGGCCCGTCATCTGCAAGAAACTCTGATGGCGACCCCCAGACCTCCACAGGTCTGCCCCTGGCCAGGAATTCCCCTGGAGACTGTGTGGGCCTCTGCCTGGCACCCACAGGGACCCTACAGGTCCACCCCTGGCCAGTAAATCCCTTGGCAACAGTGTGACTCTGCGCCCCGAGCCTGCAGGGCTTCTGCTGGCCTTTCTTCTGCCAGGAACTCTTCCTGCAACCACCAGGCCTCTGTAGGCTGGCCCTGCCACCAGAAATTCCCCCAGCAGCTGCCTGGCCCTGTGCCCTGTACTTGCTGGGATTCCAAAGACCCACCATCTGCTAGAAACTCTGCCAGCAAATGCGAGGCCTCTGCCGGTCTACCCCTGGGCCAGGAACTCCCCCAGCGACTGTGTGGGCCTATGCGTGGCACCTGCAGGTCCCACACAGGTCTGGCCAGTAATTCCCCTGGCGACAGTGTGGCCCAATGCCCGAGCCTGCAGGGCTTCTGCAGGGTTTTCACAGGTCCGCCTTCAGCCAGGAACTCTGCCTGCAACCGTCAGGCCTCTGCAGGGTGGTCCACAGTCAGGAACGCCCCCAGAAACTGTCTGGCCCTGCATCTGTGCTTGCTGGGCTTCCACAGGTCCACCATCTGCTAGAGACTCTGCCGACAACCGCCAGGTCTTTGCAGGTCTGCCCCAAGCCAGGCATTCCCCTGGTGACCATGCAGGCTTCTGCTTGGCATCCGCAAGGCCCCTGCAGGTCTACCCCTGGCCAGTAAATCCCCGGGCAACCATGCAGCCCGACGCCCGTGCCTGCAGGGCTTCTGCAGGCCTGCCTTCTGCCAGTAACTCTAACTGCAACTGCAGGGCTTCTATAGGCCCACCCTGGGCAAGGAACTCCCCCTGCAACCACCTGGCCCTGCACCCCGTGCTTGCAGGGCTTCTGTAGGCCCACTGTCTGCTACAGACTCTGCTGGCAACTGCCCGACTGCCACAGGTCTGCCCCTAGCCAGGAACTCCCATGGCATTTGAGTGGGCCTCTCCAGCATCCCTTCATGATTAGAACACTTAAAAAAAATTGATATAGAA
Organism: Arctocebus calabarensis; assembly: GCA_963573935.1. Taxonomy (NCBI): domain Eukaryota; kingdom Metazoa; phylum Chordata; class Mammalia; order Primates; family Lorisidae; genus Arctocebus; species Arctocebus calabarensis. The sequence goes on along the minus strand of CAUYON010050761.1, from coordinate 2,346 downwards.
GGGACATTTCTTAAATAGAGGCCATCTACAGCAAACCTACAGCCAATATTGTATTGAATAGAGTTAAATTGAAGTCATTTTCACTTAGGTCAGGAACCAGGCAACGTTGCCCATTATCTCTTCTGCTCTTCAACATTGTCATAGAAGTTTTAGCCATTACAATTAGGGAATAAAAGGCAATCAAGGGTATCCACATAGGGTCAGAAGAGATCAAACTTTCACTCTTCACAGATGATATGATTGTATATCTGGAAAACACCAGGGATTCTACTACAAAACTTTTAGAAGTGATCCAGGAATACAGCAGTGTCTCAGACTACAACACCCATGAATCTGTAGCCTTTATATACACCATCAATAGCCAAACCGAAAAAACAGTCAAGGACTCTATTCCTTTCACGGTAGTACCAAAGAAGATGAAATATTTGGGAATTTACCTAACAAAGGACGTGAAAGATCTTTATAAAGAGAACTATGAAACTTTAAGAAAAGAAATTGCTGAAAATGTTAACAGATGGAAAAACATACCATGCTCATGGCTGGGAAGAATCAATATTGTTAAAATGTCTATACTACCCAAAGCAATATATATAATTTTAATGCAATTCCTATTAAAGCTCCATTGTCATATTTTAACGATCTTGAAAAATAATACTTTGTTTTATATGGAATCAGAAAAAACCTCCAAAAGCCAAGACATATAAAAATAAAGCAGGAGGAATCCTGCTACCAGACCTGAGACTCTAGTATAAATCAATAGTGATCAAAACAGCATGGTACTGGCACAAAACAGAGAAGCAGATGTTTGGAACAGAATAGAGAACCAAGAGATGAATCCAGCTACTTACCATTACTTGATCTTTGACAAGCCAATTAAAAACATTCAGTGGGAAAAAGACTCTATTTAACAAATAGTGCTGGGTGAACTGGCTAGCAACCTGTAAGAGGCTGAAACTGAACCCACACTTCTCACCATTAATTAACTAAGATAGACTCTCACTGGATTAAACATTTAAACTTAATACATGAAACTATAAAAATTATAGAAGAAAGTGCAGGGAAAACTCTTGAAGGAATAGGCTTGAGTGAATATTTTATGAGGAGGTCTCCCCAGGCAATTGAAGCAGTATCAAATATACACTACTGGGATCTGATCAAATTAAACAGCTTCTGTATAACCAAGAACATAGTAAGTTTAGCAAGCAGACAGCCCTCAGAATGGGAGAAAATATTTGCAAGTTATGCCTCTGACAAAGGTTTAATAACTAGAATCCACAGACAACTAAAACGTATTAGCAAGAAAAGAACAAGTGATCCCATCTCAGGATGGGCAAAAGATTTGAAGAGAGACTTCTCTAAAAAAGACAGGCACACAGCCTACAGATACATGAAAAAATGCTCACCATCCTTAATCATCACAGAAATGCAAGTCAAAACAACTTTGAGATATCACCTAACTCCAGTAAGATTAGCCCACATGACAAAATCCCCAAACCAGAGATGTTGGCGTGGATGTGGAGAAAAGGGAACACTTCTACCCTGCTGGTGGAAATGCACAGTAATACGTTCCTTTTGGAAGGATGTTTGTAGAATACTTAGAGATCTAAAATTTGACCTACCATTTGATCCTATAATTCCTTTACTAGGTATATACCCAGAAGATCAAAAATCACATAACAACAAAGACATCTGTACCAGAATGTTCATTGCAGCCCAATTCATAATTGCTAAGTCATGGACGGAACCTAAGTGCCTATCAATCCACGAATGGAGTAATAAATTGTGGTACATGTACACCATGGAATAGTACGCAGCATTAAAGAAAGATAGAGACTTTACCTCTTTCATGTTTACATGGATAGAACTGGAACATATTCTTCTTAGCAAAGTATCTCAAGAATGGAAGAAAAAGTATCCAATGTACTCAGTCCTACTATGAAGCTAGTTTACAGCTGTTGTATGAAGGGTGTAACTCAACTATAACACAAGAATATGGAGAAAGGGGATAGGGTAGGGAGAGGGAGAAGGTTGAGGTGGAGGGAGGGTAATTGGTGCGGCCAACCTATGGTGCATCTTAGAAGGGTACAGGCAAACCTTACTAAATGCAGAATACAAATGTCTTCATATAATAACTGAGAAAATGTTAGGAAGACTACGTTAAACAGTTTGATGAAAATAGTTAAGATTATATATGAAACCAGCACATTGTACTCCTTGATTGCACTATTGTACACAGCTATGATTTAATAATAAAGACAATAAAAAATGTTTGATAACGAAAAACAAAGTTGTAAATTTTAGGCTACCTGGTTTTAAGAATCATTTTAAAGCCAAGCTAATCTAGAT